>JAAAKG020106228.1:0-13224 GCA_010014905.2 Druon quercuslanigerum | reverse complement strand
TTTCAAAAATCCCATTTTTTAGATTAAATTTTTTTCCCGGTTTTTTCCCCCCCCGTTTTTATCCCCCCTTTTGGGCGTAAAGGGGGATCAGTGCCCCCCCCCCCCCCCCAGTTACGGGACTATACACGAATACAAGGCAGCTGCAACTTGGCTTAGAATATATTCTGCCCTAGACCATTTTTAGAGGTGATTTCCGTCATTATATACCTTCTCGGAGGTAGAGTGGGTTCGGCGACACCCTTCCCCCGAGCACCGCCTCCCCCATTTCCAGCCCCCCCCCCTTTTGCATTTTCCTTCTCGATAATTATGTTGTGCAAAAATCACTGTGTGAGTTCGGAAAACACCTACCCCAGACACACCCTCCCCCATTTCGAGCGCACCCCCCATTTTTATACCCACACACTTTTTATAGGGGTAGAATGAGTTTGGTGCACCCACCCCTTAATCACACCTTCCCCCATTTCCAGAAGTCATCCCATTTATTATATCTTTTCTCGGGATTTGAGTGAATTTGGTCCCGTCATACTCTTTAATTCATGTCAATTAGTCCCCACTTTTTGTGGTGCCAATATGAATGAACATTAAGAAAAGATATATTATACATTAGAAAAAAGTTTAAAAAATCGATACATCGTCGACTATTCGAGATATCGATTATCAGAAGCCGTTAAAACGATTATTAGAAGCCGTTATAAGGTCATGAATTTTTATTTTTCGAATAGCTACAATGTAATTATAGACAAGTCAAATTCTAAATTTATCAACATCAAGAGCTATGCCCGAATGGGTGTTATCTGCAATTTTCTACACATTTTTTTAATGGGACTACGTTCGCACCATCATTTTTAACGTCATTAAATTAATAATATCTACTGATACGAAAGTGACATAAACTGAAAGTTAAAATATAAATTTTTATTGCCTAGTTTTATAATAATTCAAAATAATTTTTGATCTCTTTCACTCATACAAGAAAGTTTATTAGTAATTATGAAATTGCCTAATGAATACTTTGCATCTACTTCTGCCAGGGAAAAGCTTTATAAAATCGAATAATAGAGGAGATTCTTTTTTGAATTTTAAAGAGTTCATTTCACATACTCTTATACATCTCCACTTACATTGTAAGGTTACATCGGGTTACAAGCAGTCAAGAGCCCTATCCTTTCAAAAGTTCTCTGAAAGTCTCGCTGAAAGTATACTCTACACCTGCTCTTAAGCTCGTTTGCCCGCCAGTAACCGAGGATTTTTCAAGTATATGGCGAAAACTCGATCACTGTTTCTTCACAAAATAGGCCCTTATACTAGATCTTCAGCAAAGGAGGATATGCGAACGTGATAAAATAATCTAAAAAAAAAGAGAGAAAAAATATATTCTCCAATTTGATGGAGAGAGAATTAGCTAAAAACGAGACCAAAATCGTGTCAAAGATAAACGCAAACGCTGCAAAATGTATTTCTATTAATTCATTTGGCTAACCCAGCAGGGTTACGCGGAAAAATGAAACTGAATCGTCTCACCATTGTCTTCATGGAAAAGAGACACAAATGAAATAAATGGAAAAAACTCTATTCTTGGGTTCAGTTATTTTATTTCCAATTTATAGTATTGTTTATATAACATAGTATTATAATATATTACATTATATATAATAATTATATATTATAATAATCCCGATTTTGAGCGAAGAAAATTAAAAGACACTTTTCTTGTAAACGGATTAAAAAATTGTTTAGAAGTCATTTTGAGACTAATAAAAATAAAATGTTTCAAGAAATTCTAACCAAAAATTCGGATACAAATTTTTTAGGTTATGTTTTAAGGTGAAACTTCCAACTCGTTTTAAATATCTCTAAGTTGACCATCGTCTAAGATACCCCCTCCCGATAAATCGGAGTTGGAGTACATAGTTAAAAAAATGTCAAAATTTCATAATAAAATTTTTACACGGAGAAAACGTGGAATTTGGAATTGGGTCAAAAGTGAGTGAGAAATGGGTATAAATCCTCTACTGCATGGGAAAAATATCAAATGTTCTGAAAACAGAGCCATTTTTTAATGTTAATAGTAGAGTATAGTCTACAAGTTTGTTCTTGTTTTCTCTATTACATTTTATTAAATGGCATGTGGGATGAAATCCTATTCATTTAGTGTAGCATTTCGAAAAAATCATAGAAAATGATTCACAATGAAAAGGAACATTTAAAATCTACAGAGCTTGAAATAACAGGTAATTTACAGATTACTCCCAGTCAATGAAATGCAATATCTGTAACGTATTACTTGTAGAGATTGCCTCGCAGCATGGCATTTTAGTTAGGCAGGTAGGCGTATAATTCCAGGCTCCCTGAGAAAGTCTGACATAGCGGATAGAAGAAAATATTTTTCAACTATGTCTTTTTCCTCAAACTAAGAATGTTAAAAAGACTTACATTTATTTAGTAACATTTCTAAAAAGTATATAATATAGTACAAGAATACGACGAAAATTAGGCAAACTTCACCCCCTGTAGTTCGAGGAGGGATGGTAGTAAAATTGTATAAATTAGTGGGTATACTACTATCATATAGGTGAACAAAGTCTGAAAATTTGAAGACAATCGGAAGAGATGACTTTTAAGGTTAGGGCAGTTTAGGAATAATGCCCAATATCAGGGACAGCTCATCGCATTACATCAGGGACATGGGGGTAAGACCACTAGGCCATCCCTCAGCGATTGGTTGGATATGCAAAATTAGTCTTGTTTATCTCCCAGCCCCAACCATGATGCACACATCGTCCTCAGAAGCGTTACGGTCTGGCCCAACTGGCTCGTCAGCCTTCGACATCATGGTAGGGCTGTTTGACGGTTTTCTTGACGAACCTGCCGCTTTAAACAGTTTAAAGTTTAAACGACAGAAATCACGTAGATCCCGGCAGATGATCAGTCCGGGGTTCTTCTTCTTTCTCGGTGCAGAGGTCGCACTAAGGCAGGGGTCTCCATATTCCATAGGTGCAAACTGACTCAGGATCGTCTGGCTATTTTCAGGATCTACATGTTTCTTTCTATGCGAAACTGAGAGAACATGTTTTACCCCTTGAAAGAAAATATTAATTGGAAGGATTTTGGTGTACAACATAAACTCAAAGGCCCTTTTTTTCTGTTCAGTAAAGGATGGGGATCCATGTTGACAATTCTGTGTCAAAACTAAGTAGATTTGACCTGTTGGACCGTGATCTCTAGCAGAGATCCCTGCACCAAGGGGTGCTATCGTACATCACAGCTTTGCTATGCCCTTTGTTGCACCTCCAACATGCTCTGGCCCGGTCTGGACACGTGCGGTAACATTTCGTCACCTCCCTCTTTTTTCTGACCCTACATGACATCCATCCCACCTTTGGGTGTCATGTATGCAGCAGTCTTGCCGTTAATTTCCCTTTCATTTCAACGTAGGCCTTCAAATTCCTTCTGATGGTTTGCTTCGTGATGCTTACTTTGAGCTCTCCACACATGGGATTGCTGAAGTGTCTCCTTACGGCGGCCTTGACTTCTTCCGCGTCTGTTGTTGCCACTATTTTCAGAACCTTCACCTCGGTATGAGGAACAAGCTCACGCACGCTACCCCATGCGCCCGGAATTTCTTTTATGACAGAGGACAGCTTTGATCTGTTATCCGCTGCACGAACTTCCTCGATTTACCTTTCGCTTGAGGTCCTTCAGGACCTCAGCGTAGCTCGAAAACTCAGCCGGTCTGAGTAAAACTGCCTCAGGCCGATCTCGCATCTGCAGCTCCTTCTTGATGTGCTTGGCTTCAGTTGTTATCCCTCAGTTCATCTTCGTCGGGGTTAAGGCTACCACTGCAGCAGTTCTGTTCATCGGCTTCTTCGACTTCAGCCTGGTAGAATTTTCCTCAGGGGGGCTCAGAGTAGGCTCCCGCTATGGGAGTTTTCTGATTGCCCAGAACATATTGCCTTTTGACTTACGGAAGTCATCCGTTTTCTCGAGTATGCTATTCAGTTCTTTAACAAGCTGAGTGTTTTCTTCCGCATAACGCTTCGTCTTTTCGATCTCCTGTCTCGCCTCTGACTTTTGGCTCGAGTCGAGCCCCTCTGCCAAAGCTCCTTCTAGCCTATTTTGCCCCAAAAAAGCTAGGGAAAAACAGACTGCTCCCGCAGAATCCCGCATGCGGAGGTAAAGTCTCAATACTACAGAAGGTGACCTGGTCGCACCAAATCCTGGTGCCATGCAGCCTTCAGCACGGTTGTTAACGCCTTGCCTGAGAGGTTTTTCCTTTGGGACCATCTATGGACCCTTGTCTGCGACTGCTTATTGAGTTATGTAACCATACGAGGTGTGATAAAAATATAACGAGACTTTTCTTGTTCTGCCAATAATATTTATTTATTCGTGAATATCAATTTTGTCCCTTTCAAAGTAGTCCCCCTCGGATATAACGCACTTATGCCAGCGCGTTTTCCAACCTTCAAAGCACTTTTGAAATTCACTTTTCGATATGGCATTCAGCTGCTTCAGCGATTCTGCTTTTATCTCACCGATGTCGTCCAAACGTCTTCCTTTCATGGATTTCTTTATCTTTGGGAACAAGAAAAAGTCACAGGGGGCCATGTCCGGTGAATACGGTAGTTGTGGCATCAATACGGTGTTGTGTTTGGCCAAAAACTCACGAACAAGCATTGAAGCATGAGCAGGTTGCATTATCGTGGTGCAGTCGCCATGACTGATTTAGCCTTAAAATTGGTCGTTTCTTCGAATTGCTTCACGCAAACGGCGTAAAACTCCTACATAATATTCTTTATTGCAAGTTTGACCTTTAGGTAAGAACTTATAATGCACTAAATCGTTGAAATAGAAAAACACAGTGAGCAAAAACTTTACGTGTGATCGAATTTGTCCTGCTTTTTTCGCTCTTGGTGACGTTGAATGCTTCCAGGTGGACGATTGAGCCTTAGTTTCAAAGTCATATCCATAAACCCATAATTTATGAAAATCACCTTTTATGGTTCGATCGAGCAATGTAGGGTCGTTATTCACTACATTTAGTAAATCTTGAACGATGTCATGGTGATATTGCTTTTAGTCGAAATTTAGCAGTTTAGGAACAAATTTTGCTGCCACACGATTCATGTGTAAAACATCCGTAAAAATTGCTTTACATGAGTCGTATGATATACCGACATCCTCAGGAACCTCTCTAATAGTAATTCGACGATCGCTCATAATCACTTTTTCCACTTTCTCGACGGTATCGTCTGTTACCGAAGTGCAAGGACACCAAAGGCGCTCGTCATCTTCAACGTCTTCCCGTTCATTTTTAAAACGGTTACAGCACTGGAAAACTCTTGCTCGACTCACAGCCGAGTCACCAAAAGCAACTTTTAATATTTCAAAAAAATCACTGCACTTTATTGCATTTTTGTAACGGAACTTGATGCAAATTCTCTGATCCATTTTTTCCAAAAGTGAAAAATCGCTGAGTACACTAAAAAATGTATAACTTCACTGCCAGCTGATGGCAGAGTAAACATGCAATATGGCTACCAACGCACATACCATATCCAGAGAAGTGCAGCAATATAAAAAAAATTTTGCCAAACGGAAAAATACAGCCCGGGAAATTTGAAAAGTCTTGTTATTTTTTTATCTAACCTCGTATTTAGCAGAAACCGTCCGTAAAGGGCCCTCCCATTTTAAACCTCGAAGGTGAATGGTAGCCTGGTTAAAGGCGCCACGAACATCCTAAGGCTGACAGTTGCCAATATATGGTGTCAATATAGGCTTGATGCGTGCGAAGGTTATTTTTACATGCTAACACACACGTAGTCCCTTTGTAATATCAATTATATCATCATTACTTCATTATAACAAATTATATTTTTAATATTAAAAGCATCCAATATTTTCAAGAATTTAATGTAATCGTTTTGAATTTCCAAATGAACTTGAATCCCAATAAATTTCTAGAGAAATGTCAATATAATTAAACAGAAATATATTCAGTACTCAGCAATACCTTAAAATGATAAATGATGTGTGAAGTTAAAAAATAATTTGCAAATAAACTATACGTTACAAATTTGATCGCGAAAGAGTACGCTAAGTAACAAGTGGGGAAGCGGGTCAGTGGAAGTAACGTTATGAACATAGATAGCATTCATACGTTTGCTGATGATAAAATTTAACAAAGTTTGCAAATTTTTCAAAACATAAGCGTGCAAAGTTATATGCAAAGTCATATTTTTCATTCGGAATTCATCTCATTTAAATGTGCAGAATTCCTGAAAATAAAACCCAGCATCCAACGACCAAATTTGGAAAACTAGCTTAAAATGTTTCTATTGTAATTTGGAAAAAGATCAAAATCTTCCTAAAAAAGAAAAGAAAAAAAATTCTTTTGTTGGACAAAAAATAAACGCATGGAAAGAAAAATAAGCAGGCAACCATCCAAATGTTGCATGAAAAAAAGTTTGTTTACCTTGATAAGGGTGGTATATGAGTGCCCAATGCATTTGTGATTATTTTTTACAAATGTTTTTTTGTTGCGATTTGATAATAATGAATATAAAAAAGACGAAAAAAATAGAATGAAGGGTATTTGGTTGGCTATCAATCTTTCTTGATTGAAAATTCATCTATTTGATTAAGGATTCTGATAATTTGCTAAAAATTTGTTTTTTTCCTTTAATTCAACTGCGGCTGAAAATTCCTCACTTTCTAGAAAATTCATCTTTTATGGTAGAAAAGGCGTCTTTCAGTATCTTTTGTATTGGAAATTTTTTATGTCAAAAATTTAACTATTTTGTTAAAAGTTCGTCCCTTTGGATTTAAATATAAAATTTTATAGTTTAAGGGCAGAAAAGCCATTTTTCCTGGTTTAAAATCCATCGTTCTTGGATGAAAATGAACTTTTGTGTTGATAATTCCATTGCCATTGAGCAAATTCGTCTACGGGTTAAAAAATTTAACTATTTGGTAAAAAGTTAAACTATTTTTTTAAAAGTTCGTGTCTTTTGCTTGAACAATCTTAGGAATTTAGAGCGTTTCGTATTGAGTACCATATGGTATTTACTTTAATTTAATTTAAAAGAATTTATTCACCTATTGTTTCCCTATTTTCGTGAAAAATGATCTGATTTTTCCGATTTTGAGACAATTGTATTCAACATTAGTTTTTTAGGGGGACGTATTAAGCTACCGTCTTTAAAACACCAGATAACATATGAAAGTTTTACAACAAAAAATCAATCCGAAACGAAGTCGTTGAGCTAATTCTGTAAGGTGTTAATACAAAAAAGCGCATACTTTAGTGTCTTCGTAAATTATATTGATATGTCCCAAAATTTGGGTCGCTCATGAGAAAATTGGTAAAAATGTTCGCCCTGAGGCGGAACTTGAAACAAGAAAATTGTCAAAATTAAACAATGCTAAGAAAAAATCCAGTCTAACTTTTGCTGCGTTTTATTCCCTCGTTCCAAACGTACACATTCAGGGCCGTTTGACTCGTTTTTGTTGGATTTGGACGCATGCTAACAGCTGATGTAATTAACGCGCATATCACGTTTTTTTTCGTATTTTCTACAATTATTATTATCAAATCACAACAAAAAAACATTGTCCACTTTGTCGCTACGCTACTGTTTGTCATGCACGACTTAGCACCGCCTCTATTTCGGTCCCGCGGTCCCCACATCATCAAAGTGCCAAGGACTGAAATTCTAGAAACGACATAAATGGGAGTTACTTAACTGGAATTACCAGTGTAAGTCCTTTTTGATTCAAAACTGCTGTGTCTCAATTTTGGGACAATTTTTAACTGAAAAGAAGCCAAGCTACGTTTTTAAATTACGAAATGTGCAAGATTATTAATTAAGGAAATATTAGATGTAGAGGAAGGAAATAGTAGCAGCTAATCTGCTGTCCCAACTGATTATACTTTTTCTTTTATATCATTAAATGCAAGCGAAATTTTCGTAGATTTTGGCTTGTTAGCTCTCTCTTTTTGAAAAATGTTTATACTTAATTCTCAATTAACAAAAAAAATTACACAACCTATTTTTACAATTACAATATTAAACTATATTTAAAAGTGTTTGATCCATATAAAATTGTATAGGTTCACATGGAAGAATCCAATGGCTGAAAAATTATAAATCCATCACTAGTAAGATCTTGTCTTTTTCAGGACAGACAACGTATAAATCTGCCAAACTGACTTTAGGCAAGACACAAAAGGCTGAATAATTCGAGTATTCATGTCTTCCTTCTTTTATAGCCTTCACTTTATTCGTATACCACCCTACGAAATCGAATCTGATCAAGGGCACTGTCAGAAATCGGGCTATAAACGCACAACACTACAGCACATAGATTGATATCAATTCTGGTGCAATAAAGTCATATATCTTTCTCGTCATTCACGATTTTATGTCATACAGTCTAATATCAAAGGGGCATCAATGAATATGCTTTCTACAAACTTTATATGTTCAAACCGACTATCCATTATGCGAAGCACAATGAAACTCGTTTTATATCTAAGTTCATAAACAAAATTTTTAGGACTGTCATTTATAGGGTTTCGCAAAATTTTCCCGGTTATTCGAGTATTCAAAAGGCCTTCCAAGGTTAATATTTTCAAGTTCTTATTGAAAACTTAATGTAAATAATTATTAGGATTTCAAAACACAATAGTTTTAAATTTTAACCTGTTCCTACTCTAAAAATCTAATCCTACTATCTAAAAAAGTGGTGTACCGGTATGTCTTGAAAATTTCGCAATCATTGTTGTTGAAAACATGGTTGGCTTTTCATAAATATTTATAAATAATCCCTTCTATTAAGAAAAATCGTAAAAGACCCTATATATTAATTGGGAAACATTTGTGCTTTTTAATACTTTTGCGTGGTTAAATTAAATCTGACAATTAATTATTTTATTATTATTAAATTCGAATTTTTAAACCAAAATCATCATGGAGATTCCCAATGTTTTCAACAATTTAGGCTATTTTAGCGTTCTGCATCGGAAATGAGTATTTTTAATACAAAATTATTATATTTCAAAGATTCACTAGAGTTTAAGATAGATAATTTTTAACAATTTTAGGCTACGTAAGTTACGTGAGCGTTTCATATCAAAACTTAGTATTCTAAAGAAAAAACATTAATTCATAATAAAATTTTTGTTATTTTTAACAGTTTTAGGTGATTGGGTTTATTTTTCACAGGAAATTGGTTATTTTAAACAAAAATACATAGATTTGGAAAATTTACGACAGCAATTTTTTATTTACAAACATAATCTTCGATTTTTGAAACGGGCAATGGAATATATCTATCAGAAAGGCATCCACTCTGTTGAGGCAATAGGCAATAATGTGCTTGATGAATTCGTTGGTATCTCCACATAACCGGTATTGGTTAACCACGTCTTGACGTTATATGTGTTTGCAATAATTTCGGGTATTGACAAGCCTGTCCTGAATCTCAGTGATGAATCCTTCCGTTTCTGGGAACAGGACGCCCTTTTCAGCTAAATATTTGATGACTCACTATCAACTTAATGTCAATCTAACATTTTGGCATGCTCACAAAGGATGGCTTCTTGTCTTTATTGCGTTTGTAATTCCTCTATGGTGTCTGCACTAATATTCAAGGCCTCTTCTAAGGGCAAATTCAAGGGCGTGGAATCAAGATACGCTTTACAGCTGATGTAAAGCGCAACATCTCGCTTGCTATTAAAATAGTCTCGCAACTGTATTCATTGTGACTTACACAATTTCTTAATATCTACAACGTCCATGGCTATGTCCTGGTCGAACTACCTTTTCAATCACTGACTTACGATGGTGTATTTCGTGCTTCGCCAGTTCTACGCGCATTGTTCCGTTTAACCTTTCAAGGTCGTGGTCCGACCATTCACTGAGCCCAAACCAGTACGTGATGACAAGGATGGCATAGATGTAGATTGCTCTGATCGTGTTTGTCGAGTTAAGATAACTCTTAAGATTCAATTTAAGTCTTGGAGTAAGGAGATATCTTATCTGCAATGACAGGTATATGGCATTTATGAATGGTTGAAGGACGGGCTATCGGTCGAAATTCAGATGGATTTTGAAGCATCTGGTTTTCAGGTACTTGTACCAGAAATTGTACGCCATGCCCGGACCTGGAGCTTTTCAGTTACTTGAACCTTTTAAAATCGCTCAAACATGTGAATGTCTAACCTCTTTCAGCTTCTTTCAGGACTATTGCTTGCTCTTGCTTTATTAAGTTAAAATTACACAGCATCGAAACTTCTTCTGTTCGTTTTTCCCCAAAACACCCGACCAGTAGTTAGTCATGTCTTCCAAATGAGGGACTTCCTTTTCTTGCTGGTTATTTTTCTTTACACACAGTTAATGAAAAAACCTTCTTTCATCCGCATGAAAGGCTCGGTTTTGTTGCCTTCTTGCACTGCTTTTCTTATACTGGCGCAGTCTCGCAGTAAGAACATCTAGTATCTGCTGTCGGTAGTCTATAATCTCATCTAATATGGCTGGTGTCAATATCTCGATGTACCGAGGATGGACGATTTTAGTAACATGGTTTATCAGCTGTCTGGTTCTATTTCCTTTTTTATATTGAAACAATCGACCCAATTTGCACCTTGCTTTGCTAAAAATTTATATCCAACCTGATCTTCCCTGGAACATCTCGATCCCTTCCTGGGGCAAAGCGAGCAGTTCTGGGCCTAGTTCTGCATCCTAAAGTTCTAACGGCTACCACAGCTGCAAAATACGCAAGAGTTTGCATCTCTAAGACAGTCAGTGTTTCGTGCATACGCATAGGTAAAACCTTTCTGTTCATGTTCATCTTAGGCAGAGAATGTCATTGTATTGGTTATACATGTTTGAATTCTCGTAAAGTACGACCAAAATTCCTCTAAACGTGCGGATTTCGCTGTTTACATCAACGTTTTTAATATCTGGATAAGGTTCTAGTGGATCCGGCACTTGATGTTCATTTTCACTAGCACCTATGCCTTCAGCTGCAATTAGGTCTTCGTTGTCCACATCCTCCAAAGAAAGTTCTTCAATAGGAAGCACCTGATCCACTTACATTTTGATGGCAGCTATTTCAACAGCTAAAAGCAATCTGCTTACAGACCTTGAGCATGTTTAATCTGCTAGATTCTGCTCATTTATTCTTGTAGCTAGATCTGGAGTCGATGGTGTCTCTCCTCATACGTTGTCTAATTTCCTCTGCCGAAAAATAAAAGTACATAACGTCTTTTTTCATATGGTATATCCATTTTAATAACCTCATACGTTGCTGACCCTCATACGCTGCTGGCCATCTTCCTCTGGAGGATTTAGTGGTGCTAGATCAACATTTGGTTACACAAGAACATGATTTCCTCTAGTTGATCTTGCGGTGCATCTTTCCGTAGGGTATAAATTATCGGCGTTTTTCCACGCCAAATCAGCAAGTTGTTTAATCTCCATTACTCAGTATTCTGAGATGTGTAGATTATTCATGATGTCCTTCACCTTAGTGATAATATCTTTTAGTGCGACTTTCTTCTTTATATGAGGATACTTAACTTCCTCTTTCTTTGTGATATCCTACTTGATGCCTTCCCACGGTATTTATGTTGTAGTGAACAAATCCCTTTCGCGGTAAGCGTGACTCACTGGATCGTTATACTTATTCAGCCTCGTTATACTGCTGGACAACAAAGATTTAATATCTTTAGCAATCACGCCAAGCGAAGAGCTTTACAAAGCCATTATGTTTCATAAATCACAAACAATATTCGCAAACTTACTAATGATCACTTACAAGTAACACTATCCAAATGTCACTCACCGATTAGAATCAAACTTTGCACATCAATTAAACACTAAAAAATATTGAACCCGTGTTTTTTTTGCAGAATCCGCTTTCTAGGGGTAGAAACCACACCTACCAAACCAAAAGCAACTGAAGCCACTTATCCCTAGGATCAGCGAGTTTAATCGCTCGTTCTTCTTAAATAATTTAATTCCACGCTATAATATAGCCCACCTAATCACCTACCCCTTAACCAACGTAACCCATCCAAACACCCACCTCTAAGCAACCTACTTAGGAACAGCAACTCGCTGTTCCCAGGGTCACGAGGGTTCGCCTGATTGTGGTTTTGTAGGGTTAGATTGTAGGGGTTAGATTAGTTGAGGGTAGGTGGGTTAACCCGCCTGTGATGTGGGATTAAATTATTACAAGGAAAATAAGTGAGTAAACTCGCTGTTCCCAGGGTCAGGTGGGTTAGTCTCCTTGTGGTTTGATGGGGTTGGTTTCTCGAGGTTACATAGGTTACGGATGGGTGTTTAGATGGGTTTCGTTGGTTAAGGGATAGGGGATTAGGTGGGCTATATTATGGTGTGGAATTCAATTATTTTAAGAAGAACGAGCGATTAAACTCACTGATCCCAGAGACAAGTGAGTTATGCTGATTTTGGTTTCGAAGGGGTGGTTTCTACCCCCAGCAAGCGTATTTTGCAAAAATAAAAAAACACGGGTTCAATATTTTTTAGTGTTTTATTGATACGCAAAGTTTGGATCTAATCGGTGAGTGACACTTGAGTAGTGTTACTTGTTAGTAAGATCCATACTCTTTACTCTAATCACATGCACTAAGTAAAGTAAAGTTCCCTGTGCGGGCCCATAAGCATCCAAGGTCTTTCACTTCAGGGGTCTCTCACTCCAGTCACACTTTTCATCACATATTTCCTATAATAGTACATTGTGCACGACGACAGCGAACTTTTCAGCGAGTTTTTGCTAAAACACACAACGACGTAAAAAGACTTCACTGACTCGGTAAACACGATATTTTATGTGATGAGAGTACCCGATAAGAAGGCTTGCATTAAAAAGTACTAGAAAATTTCATGCATCTAGTGGTAACGTGACAAATATTGAATACTTCTAGATTCCCCTCCCGTGTAGAAAATGCCCTAATATTCCCTACTTTAAACAGGGAACTAGTCGGGTGTTATAAAGGGTAACTTGACTAGAAAATTTTATGCAGGCTCTTGTCACGGAATGGTAGAGTTACCTCTTTTTGCTTTCTAGACAATTGCAGGGAAGTCTAGAAAGGTCCTAATTTCGAATTTAGATAGGCACTACTCAAATACGAAAGGTATTTCCCTACATTTGTCAATATATATGCCAATGTAGCGAATGTTTGATTTTGATAGC
>JAAAKG020106217.1:0-15653 GCA_010014905.2 Druon quercuslanigerum | reverse complement strand
ATAAAGCAAGGTGAGGTTTAGCTCTTTAGACGGAACAAGATCCCACTACTCAATCTTTCAGCCGCTCGGAAGATTGACAAAATAGTGTGTTATAGCAATATAACACACGTACGAAAATTCACGGCATCTAACGCAGGCCGTGATGTAACACATTAAAATAAAAATATGAATTTGTCCAAAAATAGTTTTAAAAATAATTTTCGCTTGAGACTGGTTAAATGAATAAATATTCAATTACTGGCTGTTTTGCATTTCGACTTCTATTTGGAATTTACTTATTTTGAATTTTTTATAAGGTAAATAAAATAGTTGTTTTTTAATACTAAAAGCATGTTTGCTTTCACGTTTCTTTCACTCTAAACACGACTGAGTATCTTTAAACCATATTTTGCTTCATCCTGTCAGTAATCGGCCCCTTTACGAATTATTGCTCCAGTTAGTATTACAAATTTTGCAACTTTAATTTGCACGATATTTGTTTGAAAAAACAAAGGAAAATGCACCAAATCACTTGTGCTTGATGAACGCTTTGCCTGCTTATAAAGGTGTTACAGCGAGTGGCGCGCGTCTTGTTGGCAGCACCGGTTCTTGAATATTTTTTATACATTGCTTTGAAAATTATTCCCTAAGATGTTTGTATGCAATTTAATATTAAAGCATGCTACTTTTTAAGCCTTCATTTACATTTTGATTGATGAAAATTTTTTGAAAAAATGAAGAAATTCATCCAAGGTGTCACTAACTGGTCGCATTTCACTAACTGGTGACTTCACTGTAATACTAAATAAAATAAAAAATTCGCGCAAATTTTTGCTGATTAAGAAACTTTAAGAGAACTGGGTGGGCCTGTGAAAAACTTGCCAATGAAAAAATCCAAAAATTTATTCTTGCAGAATCAATGAAAAGAGTGTACATCAGTGGATTTGAACATGGAGATCCCGAACGGCAAATTTTTCAATTTCATGATGGATTTGCTATTGGAGATTATATAATTAGTGCTTATATAATGAATAAATCAGTTTTTCATGGACACAAAATCCTTCTTTATAAACACAGCTTTTTCAATTTTTCGTTAGCCCTAAAATTATATTTATTGTATTTTATTCCGAAAACGCGATTTTTTAATGTTTTTTAATTATTTTTTCTACAATTTCAAATATGTTCTAGCTGTTTAATTCAAGATATCCATTATCAAGGTATTATATATACTATGAAGTATATTTTGCATTCGAAAATAATTTGAGAGCAGAGTTTTCTTAAAGAGAAGATTCTATATTTTTTAACTGCAAGAAAAAAACTTTTCGAATTTATCCATGGATACGATTATCTATAAGAAAGCTAAAAATCAGAAATATAAATGTGATTCTATATGCAATGTACAACTACATGAATTTGTGAAATCAAGGTTGGCTAAGTTAATCGGAAAAAATGTTATATATCTTATGAAAGTTTTTAATTAACAAAGAACTCTGTAGAAACTTTTAAAATTAATTTTTAAAGCCATTTTAGACGTTTTAAAACTTGGCGGGATTATAGTATATCATTAATTTTCCATACCCAGCAAAATACATTTGATGCCTTCAAGTTTTGAAATATCTAAAATGCATTTTAAAAGTTGATTTGAAAACGTTTCTAAAAGGTACTTTTTAAAGGAAGTTTTTCTTAAATATTTCATCATCAATAAGTTTTAAAGGACTTTGCTAACTTCTATTTAAAAAAAGCATGTAATTTTTTTTAAACTAAATTTTTCCTGAAAGAAGATCTTCTCCTTCGCTCCACTGGGAATCAAATCACAGAACTTCCGCTTAAAGGCCGGGTGCTTTTCCATTAAGCTACTTGGAAGATTGAAGGAAGAATCCTTTTTCCAGAAATACACGCATTATTATGCCAGGTGTTACAAGTACAATTTGAGAAGGAATCTGTATTACCATCAGAGGATAAAATAATTTTTTTAAATCTTTACATGCTAGATAGAGCTATTACAATTTTTTTAACACGTTTTTTCTGAAAAAAGATCTTATTTCGCTCCACTGGGAATCGAACCTCAGAATTTTCGCTTGCCGGTCGACTGCTTTCCCATTAAGCTACTAGAGAGATCTAGAGAACAATTCTTTTTTTCATAAATAATCGCATTATTATTCCAGGGGTTACAAGTAATATTTTAGATGAAATCTGTATAATAATTATAGAATAAAAGGATTTATTAACGTCTTTACAGACTAGATGGACCTATAAAATACAAAATTATGTAAATACATTTTTTCTTAAACAAGATCTTCTTTCGCTCCGCAGGGAATCGAACCGCAGAACTTCCGATTGTCGGTCAGTTGATTTTCTATCAAGCTACTAGGGTAATGAAGTCAAGAATCCAAAGGAGCGAGAGGAGACGATCTTTTTCCAGAAAAAATGAAATCAACAAAATTTTTAATTCTTAGCCCCTGGCATAATAATGCGCCTATTTCTGAAAAAGGAGTTTTGCCAAAAACCGCTGCTGGCTTTGAACCACGATAACTCAGCGAAAAAAAAAAATAGGGCATTTTTTAAAAAAAAGTCGAAAAGCCCATGAAATTATACGCTAGTAATGTCAAACAGATTTTTTTTACTTGCTGAAAAAAATAGAGCACGTGATAAGTTTAAAAAAAATTCTAGATTTTCTGAAATGTTGTACCTGGATTTCAACTTTTAGCATGACCTAGGAAAATTATTGCAAAAATCTGAGAATTATACGACATAGAGCCTAAAATTTTATCTTTAATTTAAGCCAAGTAAACTGTAAAAATCTTAATCGGTTCCCGACATACGATTAAAAGTGTTTAATCATATCTGAGGAGTTTTAGTCGACATTCACGGTTCTCGGCCGGTCTGCTGCTCGCTTCCTTCGTTGAGGCAGGACCAAATAGGTTACGCACAGAGGTGGTGCTTCATTATGACTTTTTTATATTTTTAATTCTACTCATCAGTAATTTTTATTTTTAATTATCGTAAATTATTTAAATTATTGATTGTTTTTTTAATTATTTACACTTATTTCAATTCAGAATTATCCCCACTTTAAAGAATAAAAAAATAATGAACACTTTTTTTTATTTCTAAACATTTTTATCAACTGGAATATTAATAAAAATGTAAATATATTCTTACGAGAGTAAACTATTTTTCAAACGAATTAGGCAGCTAAATTCTAAATAAATTATTTATATGAAAAGCTCTCAAAAATATTAAAAGTAAATAATAATGGAGTTATTATTATATATTATTATACACCAACATTTTCGGCAATATAATGTTCATTACACCTACGCACTGTTTTATATTTAATTTATTTTGGAAATTCGATTATTATTCACTTTTAATATTATTCAGTGTTTTTCATATAAATAATTTATTTAGAATTTAGCTGCTTAACTCGTTTGAAAAATAGTTTACTCTTGCAACAATAAATCTACATTTTTATTAATATTCTAGCTGAGAAAAATTTTAAGAAACAAAAAAAATCTGTTCAACATTATTTTATTCTTTAATACGGGGATAATTCTAAGTTGAAATATTTGAAAATAATTTTTAAAAAGTTACAATAATTTAAAATAAAAATTACTGATGAGCAGAATCAAAAGTATAAGAAAGCCCCAATCAAGCACCACCTCTGTGCGTGGCCTATTCGGTCCTGCCTCAACGAAGGAGGCGAGCAGCAGAGCGGCAAAGAACTCAACTCAGATATGATTGAACATTTTTAATCTTATCTCGGGAACCGATGAAGATTTTTTTTCAGTTTTTTTAACTTAAATTATATATAAAATTTCAGGCTCTATTTCATGTAATTTTCAGATTTTTGTAACAATTTTCCTCGGTCATGCTAAAACTTGAAGTCGAGGTACAAAATTTTAGAAAATCTAGAATTTTTGTTAAACTTATCACGTGCTGTATTCTCTTCAGCAGATCAAAAAAATCTGTTTGACATAACTAGATGTAGAATTTCATAGGGTTTGCAACTGTTTTTTTTAAATGCCCTATAATTTTTTTTCGCTAAGTTATCGTGATTCAAAGCCAGCAGTGATTTTTAATAATGCCTACGTCAATCGATCTCATAATTTCCGACAGTAGTGTATCTCCATCTAATCTGTAAATACGTTAAAAAATTCTGTTATGCTCTGTTGATAATACAGATTCCTTTAAAATCATGTAGTTGTACATGGCATACTTTTCTTGTCGCAGATGTTTTTGGCGAGATTTCATGTTTTTTGTTTGTATTGGAAAATAAGGTAGGTATGTTTGAATAATGAAATTTTTTCAAATTACTGATTTAATTAATTTAAATCATTGGTTTACTCTTTAATTTAATGAAATATTATCGTTATTCAATGGAACCATTATCAATTAGAACGGATAGCTAGTTTCATCAAAATGAATTTATACTTTCGTGAAATGTATTAATCATTTAAATTTATTTTATTATTATTCTCTTTATTTTTTATTTCATTTATTAATTTTAATTTTAATAAATAATTTTGTTTTTCTTCAATAATAATATCCAAATATAAATCAAACAAGTACTATATATACAGTTTTAGAGAACTGCAATTATTTATTTCATGTTTAGATTATTTTTTCGTGTAGTTATATTTTCTGAAATATTTTTCAGATTAAGGTTGTGACAAAGCGTCGAGAATTGTCAAAAACTGGATAGGTCCAAATTCACATAATCTAATACCTTCGATCATGAATGATAAGATTGTTAACTTTTGTATTATATGACCAAACTACAGATGCTATCAAAAAATAGTTAATAACAATTTCACAGGTATTTTTAAGGTGCATAATTATTCTGTAGTAGCTTTCATCGTATTTTACGTTTGTTAATAATTTTTTTGAAGTTAATCAATTTGATATAGGTGAAATCTAAAGAAAGTTTAATAATTAATAAATGTTTGATTTTCATACTAAGGTTTTTGAATAATGGGAATTTATCTATCACTGACGCTTTTGTTCAAGAGGGTCATTTTTTTCTGTTCCAGCCCAAGCAACCGCGATTGTGAAGTGGGACTGTTGTAATCGTGATGGCTTGCTGGGTCGGCTGGGCAGCGTCTGGCTTTCTCTTGTCAGTTCAGTTTCGTATCAAGCGCTGGGGACTCGTGGCCTTTTTTGAGACCAAATTTTAATGCGCTACATTATTTAAAGCAATATTAAAACTGTTTTAAGGTCCGACCATTGTCTCTCGGTCCGGGTTTGACTTCATGAAAAATCTAAATTGAGAGGCCAGTCTCAATTGTCCCATTCAAAACAGTGATCATTTAACAGAATCTGGAGATTTGCTTTTTCTGATTCTTGTAAAGTGGATCCAAAATATTTGGGATCTATCCTCCTGAGAACCATTATGAATTTTTTCAGAGATGAGGATTGTTGGTTGCTTTTTTGTACTCCATGGAAATTTAAAAGGGATATCCTCTAAATCACTGTTATAAAGGGCTGTTACCTGCATCATTCGGAATCCAAAGGGTTAAATTCTTCACACCAATGACAGGTGTGTGATTTCAAAGATGGAATAAAAATAGATGGAACTGCGGTGACCCTCTTGAAAGACGATCCTAACCGATGGAACCCTTTTCTTCTGCTTCATCGATTCTGGCCAGGGTATACCTTTCTTCCCTAAATATGCAACAAGGATCAGATTTATTATGGCGCGAAGCTATACGTAACTCCATCTGTCTATCCAAGGGTGTAATGTTTTGACAGGTACCTTCCGCTCCTCGAAAAGGTTCATTGATTTCCGGCTCTTTCTATAATCTGTATTCTTCAGTTACACCATGTAGTTAATTAAAATCGAAGTGCTTGATCATTGGAAAAAAATATTATTATATATGTGCTGATCATTTATTTTTAATAGAAAAATACGCGTGCTGCGTGCGCAATTATTAATTTAACTTCTGAAATTTTTTTAACAAAGTACAAATCTTCAGTTATACCAGTTTTCAACGATAAATCCTAGCATGGCCTGAAGTTGTTCAAAATTGTAAATATTCATTCATTTTTATTAAGAATAGCACATTTAGTCGAGAAACACAAGCATAGAATAAAAAAAATTGTTAAGATTGTAAATCTTCTTCTATACCTAACCTTTTTTCTTTAAACTGCCCAGCCCTGTGGTACTCTGAAATGAAAGTAACGGAAATGTTGACTAAGGCCGAGGGTGGTGCTGGCTGTACTTTTAGGCCAACCAAAAATCAAATGCATGGGGAAAGTGTTATAAATGTGAGATTTTTTACTTTTTTTATTATAAAAACGGACTTTTTCAATTTTTTTGTTTGCTTTAAAATTAAGATTTAAGGCTTTTAGAATGAAAATTTATCAATGTTTTTTATAATGAACAAAAATAATGGGATATAAGTGTGTTGTTTTTGGATGCAATTTATGGATGCGAATTTATCTGAAAAAGTGCAAGTTTACACCGTACCAAATGACAATAAAATAATAAAGATCTGGCAAAAAGCTATTTCGATAACTAATTTTGAACTAAAGGTAGGTATCCGATACTTGGAAAAGATGGTTCTGTTATTGGAACAGTAAGTATTTTTAATTTAATTATTTTTCAACTTTTTCAAATAATATTAATAAAAAAATTTATTAAAGTGCTTTAAAAAAATTTAGAAACAGTTTTAGTTTCTTACAATTATTTTTAAACATCGCAATCTTTTTTGTTTACTTTGAAATTAATTGACAATAAAGTGTTATACTATAAGGAAAATTTTGTACTTCATTAAAAACGTCATTGAAAATATGCAGTTAAAATGTTTTCTTTCTATAAAAAAGCAACTATTGGTAACATATGAATTTTCAATTAATAGTAAGAAAACAAAAAAAAAAGTTTAATTCACTACAATTGTTTTTAAAAGTCGCAATCTTTTTTGTTTTCTTTGAAAATAATTGACAAAAAAATTTGAATTTTTAGAATTTTTTTTATTTTAACAAAATAGTCAGTAAAATTATGCAAGTAAACTGTTTTTTCTGTAAATAAACGCAAATTATTGGTAACATGAATTTTCAATTATTAATGATAAAATAATTTATTAAAGGGCTATCCAAAAATTTGAAAACAGTTTAAATTCATTATAGTTGTTTCTAAGGATCGCAAACTTTTTTGTTTACTTTGAAAATAGTTAACAAAAAAGTGTTCTACTAAAAAAAATTTAATTTTAACGAGATATAGAGTAAAAGTTTTATTGAAAATATGTAAATTATTATTAGATTAGATTCTGTAAAATCGAAATCAGCATTTAAGGATAAAACAAAAATTTACTTTCAAAGAAATATTTAATGCTATTTTTAGTTTGATAAAAAAAAGTGATTCATTAAAAAAAATTAACCAATTTCGATTTTTACATCAATTTTTAAATCAATTTATATCAATTATTATAAATAATTTAAGAATTTAGAGGTTCTAACATACCGGTTTTTGGAAATGATTTTTGGATAACGATTAAAAATCTTTTTTTTTTTTTTTTTTTTAAATATTTAAAAACTTTCTGCCGAGATATAAGGTATCTGAATAAGAATTTTAAAAAAATGTATTCAAAAAAAATTTTTTTCCGGAAAAATAAAGATTTAGTGTGACGGTATATTAATTTTATAAATGTCTTAAAACGAAACAAAGTAAATTATTTTCTAGTTTTAAAAAGAAATATAAATGTTTATTATTTAGTTCAATTATTCGCTGATTTGAATAATCATGAAAAATGTCAATTTTGGAAATATCTTGTAATATTTTAAAATATGTTTCAATATTCTTTACGAAATTATATTGTGAAATTAAAAGATCATACACAAATTCCCAAGAAATCTTCATACATTTTTTTTCTTGAAAGTTTTCAAAATTCTTAAAACATTTGTAAATCTTTTGTTTAAAATTGTTCAAAATCTGCAATTCCTTTTATATTTGTTCAAATATTTTAAAGTTTAATGTTACTTTTTTAATATTTTAATACTGCCAAATATTTTCTAAACTTATTCAAATCTTTTTCTAAAATGTTATAACCTTCCAGAAATAAAAAATTTGCGTTCCAAATCTTCTACCAGTTTTTTCAAAATTTTCCAAAAATTATCACAGGTGTTTTTAAATACTTTAAAACATTTTTTTAAAATTAGGATTTTAAAATAAATATTAAATAAACTTTTCCCCTCATTCTTGTGAAAAAATATTTACTGTCATAAAACTATTCCAAATCTTAAAAAAAATTGAAATTTGTATTTACATATTTTCAAAAATCTACATCTTGTTACATTAATTTTTGACATATTTGGAAATCTTTAAAGATTTAATATATAAAATAATTCACAAAAAATTTCCAGGGTAAGTTATTGTCGATATCGATAGTGCTGTCTGAATGTAACCGATGAAAATTGCCTAAAAATTTGTAACGCGTTACTGTTACCCTTACTTTTTTTAAAGAGTGATGCATTACCGTTACCGTTTCCGTTACTTTTTTCAAGTTGCGCGTTACCTTTACCGTTACTGAAAAAAGTAACGCTTTACTTTGTAGTTACTTTTTTTTATTGAATATTTAAAACATTATTGGAATGTCCAAAAAGAATCTTAAAAATGTGGTACCTTTCATTGCAAATTTCAATAAAACTTAATATTATATTTACAGTTAGGTAAAGTAATTAAAAAAACACTTAATTTGCCTTTTTCAATGAAATTGTTTTTGTACATCAAAACCATTTAATACTGATAATTAGATGCCTACGTAAATTTTTTATATAATTTATTATTGTCTTTACCAATTTTATGATTGAATAGAGTTAGAAAGTCCCGGTTTTTTTTTAAATTTCCATTTTCTGGTTAATTTTCAATCAGAGGGAGGTGATAGTTTGTCAATGTTAACAAAAGTTATTGTTTAAACAATTTGTTCTTATTATTAATATTTTCTTTGCTTCATAGCAGAATGTTGCGGTTTTTCCTGAATTTTTTAGCTCGAGATAGCGTATATTTCTGTAAAAGGATTTTTTCTTTTGATTTCTCTAACAGCTTAAATACGAAAGCACCCGACCGGCAATCGGAAGTTCTGTGGTTCGATTCCAAATGGAGAGATTGTTAGAAGATCTTTTTTCATAAAAATATAATTTTAAAATTAGTGGCTTGATAATTAATAGGATTTAGCAAAAATAACGGTTTAAATAAATCAATTTGTTCACGACTATTTTCATCTATTTTCATGCCTGATAGATGCGTTTTTCGATAATTTTTATCTTTCTGTTCTTTTTTCGTTTAGTGAGGTAATAATTAATTAAAATTTTTAAAATGGTTTAAACTATTTCATATTGTGTACAACAATCCTGTCTTAGATACGTGTTAGCAAGTTCTGGGTTTTTCATTAATATTACAGAAAACTATATTTTAAATAATATATTTTTTTGCGAATGTACTTTTCTGAGATAAAACAGATTTTTCAAATATCTTTTAAATTGGCTGCACGGATCATATTGAATATAACTTTTTTTCAAATAACTTACTGAGACCCTTCGGTGTGGTGCCAGAAAAGCAATATCATTTTCATTACACCCACGCACTGTTTTATATTTAATTTATTTTGAAAATTTCATTATTCATTTTTAATATTTTTGAGTGTTTCTCATATAAATAATTTATTTAGAATTAAGCTGCTTAATTCGTTTAAAAAATAGTTTACTCTCGTAACAATATATCTACATTTTTATTAATATTCTACTTGATAAAAATTTTAAGAAATAAAAAAAACTGTTTATCATTTGTTTATTTTTTGCCATAGTAATAATTCTAAATGGAAATAATTGTAAATAATTTTTAAAAAACATTGAATAATTTTTAAAATTTACAATAGTTTGAAATAACAATTACTGATGAGCAGAATCAAAAGTATAAAAGAGCCCTTATCAAGCACCACCTTTGTGCGTGGCCTATTCGGTCCTGCCTCAATAAAGGAGACGAGCAGCAGACCGGCTGAGAACTGTGATTGTCGACTAAAACTCAAATCAGATACAATTGAACATTTTTAATCGTATCTCGGGAACTGATGAAGATTTTTTAAGTTTCTTTGACTTAAATTAAAGATAAAATTTTAGGCTCTACACTACCGTCAGAAATTATGAGAAAGATTGACGCAAGCACTAATAAAAATCACTGCTGGCTATCAACCACGATAACTCAGCGAAAAAAAAGATAGAGCATTAAAAAAAAAAACACTTGAAAAGCCTATGAAATTCCACATCTAATAATGTCGAACAGATTTTATTTTGATCTGCTGAAGAGAATATAGCACTTGCTGAGTTTTAAAAAAAATTCTAGATTTTCTAACATTTTGTACCTCGACTTTAACTTTTAGCATGACCTAGGAAAACTGTTGTAAAAATCTGAAAATTATACGACATAGAGCCTAAAATTTTATCTTTAATTAAGGTCAAAAAAATTAAAAAAATTTTAATCGGTTCCCGAGATACCATTAAAAAGTTTCAATCGTATCTGAGTTGAGGTTTACTCGTCGATCACGGTTCTCGGCCGGTCTGCTGCTCGCCTCCTTCGTTGAGGCAGGACCGAATATGCCACACACAGAGGTAGTGCTTGATTTGGGCTCTCTTATACTTTTGATTCTGCTCATCATAATTTTTATTTCAGATTATTGTAAAATTTAAAAATTATTTATTGTTTTTTAAAATTATTTACAATTATTTCGATTCAGAATTATCCCCATATTAAAGAATAAAAAAACGACGCACAGTATACAATTTCTTTCCTGAATTAAATCAGAATATTATATTAAATAAGTTACATTGATAAACCTTTAAGCTGTTTTTCATATAAAAAAATTATTTAAATTTTTGAATATATATATATATAATTTTGAATATAATTATCATTACAACTATGCACTATTTTATATTTAATTTATTTTGAAAATTTCATTATTCACTGTTAATATTTTTGAGTGTTTTTCATATAAATAATTTATTTAGAATTTAGCTGCTTCATTCGTTTGAAAAATAGTTTACTACATTATCTACATTTATATTAATATTATAGTTGATAAAAATGTAAGAAAATAAAAAAAACCGTTGAATCAATTTTTGTTCTTTAATATGGTAATAATTATAAATGGAAATAATTGTAAATAATTTTTAAAAAACAATAAATAATTTTAAAAATTTACAATAATTTGAAATAAAAATTACTGATGAGAAGAATCAAAAGTATACGAGAGCCCCAATCAAGCATCACCTCTGTGCGTGGCCTATTTGGTCCTGCCTCAATGAAGGAGGCGAGCAGCCGACCGGCCGAGAACCGTGATCGTCGAATAAAACTCAACTCAGATACGATTGAACATTTTTAATCGTATCTCAAAAACCAAAAAAGATTTTTTAAGTTTATTTGGCTTTAATTAAAGATCAAATTTTAGACTCTATGACATATAATTTTCAGATTTTTGCAACAATTTTCCTAGGTCATGCTAAAAGTTGAAGTCGAGGTGCAACATTTTGAAAATCTAGAATTTTTGTTTAATTTTTGTTGCATAGGCTTTCTTACTGTTTTTTTGAATGCCAGTGATTTTTAATAGCGCTTGCGTCAATCGATCTCATAATTTCTGACGGTAGTGTATGTATTCACTAAATTTCATACAAAATGTTCGTAGTCTAATTTTTAACGAAAACGAAAAGACAGCCTATTCTTCGTAGAAACATATCGATATGGGCTTGCGGCATCTCTATGTATAATTTTTTTATGGATTTATTTCTGTGTGGATTCAAAATAATAATTTCTTAAGATAAAGAAATGTGTGCAGGAAAGTAAGAATATACATCGTCTGATTAGGTTTCTTGACATTTAAACATTTAATGCCATAGTGAACGTATTCAAATATTTTATGAAGTAACGAAAAGAATCGCGTCATGGTTTCCGCCCTGTACTTATAATATTATATAATTAATTCTTATTTTCTCGGAATATAATAATTAACCAAATTCATGAGTATAAATCTGTTCATGGCCACCATATCCTCAAACCATACTATGCCTACATAGCGTATTCTTTCGAACGAAACGTCAAACCCCGAGGTCAAGCTGCATCACTTTTTTCGCAAACAAGAAAAAGCAGCCTTGTCTTGTTATTGAAATGGGTTAATGATCATCCCGTACAACCCGTAGAAGTGTGTGTTTGAAAAAAAAATCTTGGCTTATTGTTTCGGGGCTTCAACCTTGCAAATTGATGAAACTGAAAATGTCTTATTGCCCCTGAATAGCGATCTTTCGGTTATTTTTATTTTGAGAAAATCATATCATGGGCCCGTAGAACGCGTTTTTGATGTACCACACGGGAAAATGTTTGCTTTGGCATAAACTTTTAAGAATAAAATAATATGGTGCCCCAGACCATCCTGATCATCGCCAAAACCGGACCGAACCTGAAAGTATGCAAAATAAACCTTATTCAATGCTATCAAGGGTGTATATGAATAGAATCCTTTCAATATTTTTGAACCATTTGGACAAAATGTGAAGAGGTATATTGTTGTTTTTATAATTAAAGAGTCATATATATTTTAAATATTCTCTTTTAGAAACAAACATTTATAATTAAAAATCTTTATTTTTATATAGAAAATTAGAAAACTCGTGAAAAATGGAAAGAAAAAACTTGAAGCAGCCGCGTGAAGTCGTTTCCACGCAGTATGCAACCAATCATGTAGTCAACAACAATGTATTCATTGTGTTCCACTCATTTTTTTTTTTTGAGGTAGTACTAATTATTTTATTAACATTTTAGTACCTGTAATTATGTTCGGATAATTTCCGAATTATAAGCAAATGCGTTTCGGAATTTTTGAATAACATTTTCTGTTATATAATCATACATTTAATTAATAATTCCAATAAAATTCCTCCATTAATAATTTGCCAGAAGGAAGCATATAAAAACGAACGTATGTGTAATGTTGACAAATCTCAGCCATTGACATAGATCCACTCAATTTTAAAACCTCTCTTGAAACTTTGTAAAATCAATAGTGAATATTATTCTTAGGAGGAACGCGAATGGAAGAGAGCTGCTTTAGAACAAACACATGTTCCTCATGCATTATTTGGAGAACTTTTCTCTTCGACAGAGGAAGGCTTGAATTGGGTCATTTTTTTGAAGCTGTTGATTTATTTAACAATGTATTATATTTTAAAGTTAGAATCTTATGTTTCCAGAAATATGTAACTTCATCATAGAATAACATTTGTATTTATGAACATTTTAAAACAACATTGATATGCCATGTATAAATCATACTGGCGGAAATTCGAAAATGAAATTTTTTTCTTTTAGAAGCATTTATTAAATTTCATGAGTATTTTAATATTTAAAGTGGATAATTATCCAAGTATCATACATTCAAACATCAGAAATTTTAACTTTGTCGAAAAAATGTCACCTCCGTCTTTGAACTTTACTAAAAGAATTCTTAAAGCACACTTTTCTTTAAAATCTCGATCATCAAGATAGGATTAAATTTTTTCTAAAAAAGGTCATCTCGAGAACAGTTATTTGTCTCAAGGATCATGTGTCTTGTTTCAAAATCAAAAGTGGCTCATCTTCAAAAGTTATATGTCAACAAAAAGATTTTTTTTTCTACAAATATTTTTGAAATATTTATTTTTTTGAAATATTACAAGAAGTAGGCTAATAATGAAACTATGTTATTTTTTTATATCACCTTATTTATCTAAAAATATATTTTAGATCAAAGAGATTTCTATATCAGAAAGGCCATTAATATTTCAAATCAACATCATTTTTGCGAAAATGCAAAATAAAAAATAATTTTTATACCAATTGTTTGAGAAATAAATCTATCATTAGTATGATAAGTTTTTCCTTTCTCATAAATTCAATTAGAGAGGAGTTGGAAAAAATATTTGTAGTGTTTCTTGAAAGTGTTATAGATAAAATAATAGTTTGATGATGTCAAAAGTATTTTTAAAACCATTTTTAATCAGTTTTTATAGAAAAATATTATGAAAAAAATGTATTAAAAAATTTAATTAAACTTTAAACATAATTTTATTTCCTTACTGCATTGAAAGTATATTTTTCGAAATGTACCCTAATATATAATTTAAATTAAATTTTCTGTGATCAATATGAAACAGAAATAGTAATATTTTTATATAATATAGTTTATCGTTTTTTATTATATAATTATAAGTTCTTATATCAATACTATAATACAATATAATTCAATTTTTATAATATTTAGATTATGAGTATTACTTTCGCTTTCAAATTTCCCGTCTTGAGTGTAATTTTTATTTCTGCCGCCAGGGGAGACACTGTCTATATAGAAATATTAAAACTAGTTTATTTACAAGTAAGAATAGGGTTATAACGAATTATTGAACTGAAGATTTTAGTGTTCACTCAAATTATCCATATAATTTTTGTTTATATAATCAAATAAATACATGTATGTGTTTAATTATGTGCTTTCCGTTAAAAAAATTACCAGGAAGATATTTAGTTACACAACCGTTGGAAATTATGAGATCGATTGACGCCAGCACTATTAAAAATCACTGCTGACTTTGAACCACGATAACTCAGCGAAAAAAAATGATAATGGATTTAAAAAAAAAAACAGTTAGAAATACAGCACGTGATAAGTTTTAAAAAAAAATTCTAGATTTTCTAAAATTTTGCACCTCGACTTTAACTTTTAGCATGACCTAGGAAAATTTTTGCAAAAATCTAAAAATTATACGACATAGAGCCTGAAAGTCGACGATCACGGTTCTCGGCCGGTCTGCTGCTCGCCTCCTTCGTTGAGGCAGGAACGAATAGGCCACGCACAGATGTGGTGCTTGATTGGGGCTCTCTTATACTTTTGATTCTACTCATCAGTAATTTTTATTTCAAATTATTGTAAATTTTTAAAATTATTCATTGTTTTTTTTAAAT
Organism: Druon quercuslanigerum; assembly: GCA_010014905.2. NCBI lineage: Eukaryota > Metazoa > Arthropoda > Insecta > Hymenoptera > Cynipidae > Druon > Druon quercuslanigerum. The sequence goes on along the minus strand of JAAAKG020106217.1, from coordinate 694 downwards.
TGTTTACAATTATTTCAATCCTGAATTATCCCCATATTAAAGAATAAAAAAATGATGAATTGTTTTTTTTTATTTTTTAAGATTTTTATCAAGCAGAATATTAATAAAAATTGTAGATATATTGTTACGAGATTAAACTATTTTTTAAACGAATTAAGCAGCTAAATTCTAAATAAATTAGTTACATAAAAACACTCAAAAATAAGAAAAATGAATAATAAAGGAATTTCCAATGTGAAAATTTACGATGGATAGGTGCAAGAAAACGAATTTATGTATAGTATTATTTTTTAGTGTTTCTTATATTTATAATTTATTCAGAATTCAGCTGCCTAATTTGTTTGAAAAATGGTTTGCTGTCGTAACAATATTTCTACATTTTTATTAATATTTGAGTTGATACAAATGTTAAGAAATAAAAAAAAACTGTTCAGCATTTTCTTATTCTTTAATATGGGGATAATTCTGAATTAAAATAGTTGTAAATCATTTAAAAAAAAGGTAATAATTTAAAAAACTTACAATAATTTGAAATAAAAATTACTGATGAGCAGAATCAAAAGTATAAGAGAGCCGCAATCAAGCGCCACCTCTGTGCGTGACCTATTCGGTCCTGTCTCAACGAAGGAGGCGAGCAGCAGACCGGCCGAGAATCGTGATCGTCGACTAAAACTCAACTCAGATACGATTGAAC
>JAAAKG020106206.1:0-15653 GCA_010014905.2 Druon quercuslanigerum | reverse complement strand
GCAGAACCACTTGAGCAGTTAAACCCAGCGCGACAAGACCAGTAGATGGTGGGTCAATCGCAAGCCACGAGAAGTACAATTAAAGGCGCTAAAATCTAAACTTTAACAAATACAAATTTCCGCAATCTCTACGAATGTGCAACTTGTTATATCCGAAATAAAATATATATTTTTTCGTGGCACGTGTCGCCAGTCAGAGACCAAGAACGTAAGTGACAGGTTTTGTGCAACGCGCCAAGACCGTCAACTCGAAGGGTGCTCGGTTCTGGGCGCGTTCACAAAACCTAATTTGGCGCGCAACTAACGGAGAAACTAAGAACTAAAATAATCTGTGATTACGGTGTAATTAGATTAGAAACCTTAATGTTAATCTAATAGATATTATCGAGAACACAATATTTTATGTCAAATCGTAAAACTTACATCGATATTGAAATTTTCCGATCTTTAAACCATCGCGCCTATAGTAGAGGAACTGCGAACTAAATATTCACTAATTAAACTATGAACTATTTCTGAATACAAATAACGTAACTAAATCATCGACGCAACCAATCATAAGTATAGCCGCATTAAATCAAGATCCCGAGCTTCATGGAAGAGGTTTCATGAATCTCGGAAAGTTTCCGACTTCAGTTTCGAGCGGGAAAATTTAAATTTCACAACGTGACCGGAATATCCTGTAAGGTAAAATAACTAATAAGTATGTTTATAACACTTACTTAGCGTATGATATTCCGGAGTTGGACATACATCGCGTTACTTCGTCAAATCGCATCAAAATTAAACATGGGATTAAAATTGAATAATCACGTGAGGGAGTTCCTAGCTAATTAACATTTCCACGTTTCGGAACTTGGTCTCATGAAGTCCTTCATGGACTCCAAGAAGATTTAATTTCTAATGAATGGCTTCATGGAGACACGACCATTTTTAACCCCTAGGTTCACAATATACGTAAGTTACTGAGTTTACAGTTTAAAAATTTTGATTACTCGGTGGTCGCTCGTTGCTGTGTCGAATCTCGAAGTTTTAGTCCAGTTAATAGTCCATCCAATGACTCTTGAGGCCACCGTTGCCAAATTCCCCATCGTTGATTGCATGGTCCCCCTAGTGACGTCAGTTATCGAGACAATATGGAGTTTCTCGGGGTTTAAGTGGATTGACTAGGCCGAGTTCCTAAGATCAGAGTTGTATGATCGGCCGTCACTCTGTGGTGTTAAGCCTTTCTGACATGAAATTCGTAGGGTGACAACGATGGTGACGCCCTGCAGGAGTCTTGCTGGCCCAACGTTGACTTTGACCATAGCCAGTATCTCGGCGACAAAGTAGAGAGGGAATAGCGAGTTAACGACCGAATGAAGAATCCATGGTTTAGGTGTTTAAGGCCCGCCATCTCGTGTTGGGGTCGGGAACCAAAATCATTGGATATCACAGATAGGGATAGCAGTAGGTTTGAGTTCCGTCATCAAGTGTCATCAAGTGGATCGGAAACTGTAGTCGTAGGATGTCAGGATTATGGTTGGTGTATGTTCTTTGCCCTGGGCACTGGTAAATTTTGCAAAACGTTAGAAGTGACGTCTCATGCTTTCGTGGTGTTGTTGTTATCCTCCGAGATTAGACAGGTGGATATTAGTTCAACATGAAATTAAGCACATACAAAAAAGTAATTAGAAGTGTTTAAAATTTTTTATGAGTGCCATGTGCTCGAGATGTGACTTCCGCGCTTGGTCACGACAATTTGTTCTCAAGTTTACTTGTCTGGCATTGGCGACATAAATTGGTCAGAGTGAAGGATGAACCAAATGAATCCAGCCGAGAACGTTTCGTGAGTTCTACTAAACGTGAATGACCGCATGAAAGAGTTCCAATTCCTCGTGTGCACAGTTAATTAATCAAACCACAAATATATCAGCGAAAGATTTTAGTCCAGAAATAGTGAATCCAACCAGACCTATCAAAACGTGAATTGCATCTAGAAGAAGCGACCCGTAAACTTTAGCTCCCAAGACTACATAATGAATTTATAGCTACAATATTCTCCAATAAATTGATCTTACCAAGGTCGAGAAGACGAAAAGTATTCACCTCGACAATCGACAATAATTTAATTCGAGACGAAGGGCCACGCGTCTACCAGCAATCTCGATTGGTGTAGGTTCAACTGTGTCGAAGAAGATATTGATTGTCTGTTTTGATAAACCAAGATAGCGAATTAATTTGCGGGATTAATAACTGGTTTTAAAACCACGGTGAAGGGTGGACCTTGGAAGAAGTTGTTGAATATCCGAGGTCTTTACAGCAACTTGTGAGCAGCAAGAGACCGGTCAGTCAGATTCCGAACACGAAAGAACTTTCTCAGTGTTTGAAGGGTTCGAGTCTTCAGTCAATAGCCTTATTCTAGTAATGACTTTATGAAGTGTGCTAGGATGCTGTTTACAGCATAGATAGCAATAAGTTATCGAAGGGCAGTTACCACTAACTGTACCCTCTAAATAAATTGAAAACATAAACGCAGTCGAATCGCTGTTTGTCACCTATCAAGAGCATGAAGCTTCTGCCACTGTTGACAATGACCGATGAAATGATTTGGGTTTAAACAGCAAAAGATCGATTCACAGAAGTAGTTAAGAACTAAGACTCAACTCTAGAGCCCGGATAGGTGTTCTATCATGAGGTGGTGGACCTGTCCTAGGATTCACTCATTGGCGTATGCAACGTTCTGTTAGCCTAAAGTTCTCGAGTTCGCTGTTGCAGGAAGACTGTAATTTCAGAAATGTGAAAAAATGGACATTTATTTCGGCTTATGTTATTATTTTGAGCCTAGAATTCGTATTCTTATATACATGATTTTTTATTAATAACAAATATTTATGTGCAATGCATTTTAATTATTATTATTGATTCATTACGGCATTGTATTACCACCATAATTTACACTGAATTTTATATAAAATGACGAACAAATAATTAGATTGCACGAAATCACTTCGTTCAGAATATGTAAACCTTTCACAACATTATGTTTTAATTTTTTAATATTCATTTATGAATTTTGTTTACAGCCACCGTTGTGTTCCGTTACCTGATATTTAGTACTTTAAGATAAGAATTTGTTTCAGTCACAAAAAATATAATGTGGACTGCTGCCACTGCTCAAAACTAAAATATGTATATTTTTCAGAAATTTGTCAACATCTTCAAGAATGTATTGCGTTTACGGTCGAATAAAATTTTTCTCAAATATTTCAAGAATGATCTACATAAATCGATTAAACAAAATTCGATGAGCTATGAAGAAATTTATAAGAGAATTGTCTCAAATTCGAGAAAAAATTTGTCTTGGTAGCACTGACGAACTAGTTGCTATATTGCGCATGTAATTATCTACAAAATTTGAATTGTTTAGAAAAAAACATATATTTAATCACAATAATTAGAATAAAGCTATAGAAATATAAATGTGACAAATAGGAATATAAAATAAAAAAACATGATTTCTTAAAATTTTCAGTTTTATTGTAATAATAAGACAATATTGTAAGACATGTAATCAGACAACAGCACCTACTCTAAAATCAAGCATTTAACGAACACAACGAACAAGAGCGAAAAACAAGCGTTAATAATTTATTTATTCTACTTTTTTTACTTTATTTTTGGGTAAAGCATATCTTTTCTTTTGTCTATGCACAGTCTAAAAATCAATAAAGAATACATAAACAAAATCTTTATAATACACTTATAGGATACTGGTAGTAGCTTCGAAGGTTGTTTTATAAATTTAATAATTAAACTCATACTCTGAATTTTCACATCATTAATTATAGTACTTTAACTACCAAGAATATGGATATAAGTGTTTGAAAAGGGTGTAGACACGATCTGGTCTCCTACTAATTTGATCTTGTTTTAGAAAGGTAAGTTTGCCTTCTTCGAAACATGATGCAACGTGGAAGTTTACACGGATCACATTATCTATAGGTATAGGGCTAACCTTCGAAAATGCGTCAAATGTCTTTTCTAAAATAGTGCAATTTTTTAAAATTAGTATTTTAGTAATGAGTTAATAAAATCATAAGCATTGAGCTTTTACAAGGGAAATATCGAAAAATCGAAATTATATTAGCTGAAAGACAACTAGATATTGATAAATCATTTTTTTGATTTTGACCAGTAATCGATTTATAGATATAGCCCTTAAAAAACTTTTTTGATTTACAATGTGTTTGAGTTCTTCACTTACTAAATAATCCACTTGCGTCTATGGCATAAAAGTCAACTCCGTTGTGAATTGCGATACAGGTGTAATGCTTTTCATGAGCAAGCTTTCTTTCAAGAAGATTACCCTTCCTTGGTTTGGGATCTAGATGTAGTAATTCCACTAATTTTCGTGATCATGTAAAAAAACATATTTACTATCTTAAAAATTAATATATTCATCATATTATAACTTCTAAATTATATTAAATTGCTCTTTTAATAATAATTTTTGATTAATTTTTATCTCTAATTCCATTTCTGTAACCCACTAATTCGTTATTAGTGATAAAAAGGAAATAATATACAAATTTAAAATATTTCAGATGATAATAATATAATGCTATCTAAACAATTTACTTCGAATAAACACTATTTTCTATATATACCTTTTCCCGGTCTCTCCTGGTAATGTTCTGTAAAAAATATAAAGATTTTTAATAAAGAATTTTTTCCAGAAACTCAAAGTTGATTTTGAAATACAGTCGAACTCTTATTTGGACCCCCCCCCCTTATTACAAAATAACAATTACAAGCATTACGAAATAAACGTTTTTTAATATATTGTGTGAACATTTAAATGAAAAATTTAGTTTACCAACTTTAAATTGCAACAGTTCTATATTATAAACCATATCTGGATCCACCTATGAACAACTCCATAAGTTGGAAAAACTAAATATTTTGGAAAAATGGTTGATAATGTTTTTAGATTGTTTTTTATTTTTTTGATTACCTTCATAGTTATTTACATGGTTGGTGTGATAACGTATACCTGTAAAAAGAAACATACGAATTATTTATAAACGAATTTTATCAACGTAGTCTTAAGCTAATGTCGAAATAAAGTTATGAAAAATTCAAATCATATTCTACTGGTTTTAGATTGTATTGAAGTTTTCATATTACCTCCGGTCAATCGATATTCTTTTCCTTTTACAATAGCTGGTACGACTAAAAAAAGAAAAATCGGCATGTTTTGGTTAGCGAATTTTTTCAATGAATATTATTTTTTTAAATTAAATTGATACAAAATTAAATTTAAATATATTTTCTCAGAAGCTTTTTAAAATCAAAGTTATTTTGTATACTGTGTCGTATTTATCTTAAATTGTATTTAATTTTTGAAATTACCTATGACTTTTTTCTTTCCAAAGCCCAGCTGTGGTTCTGTAAAAAGAAGCAGAGAGATTTTTTGTTAATAAATTTGCTCAACAAACACTTTAATTCATTTTGAAATAATATTATAAAAAATTGAATTATTATATGTTTTATTAAAAACGTAATAAAATTAGTGGTAAGTTTGAAATTGAGCAATCATGCAAATGGGAAATAGAATTTATAATATTTAATTGTCAATGCCACTGTTTTATAAATGAACTCTGAAACAGCCCATGAAACACTCCAGAAGCGGAAAGAAATATAAATTTCAGGCACAATAGCCTAATGCTTGTTTTAGATTGTATTTCAGTTTTAGAATTACCTGCAAAGCCGCTGATAACAGGCGCTGCAAGAAAAAACATGAGGATTAGTTGTCACAAAACATTACAAAATTAAAGGTTCTTATGTATTGTGTGATCATTCAAATAAAAAATCTAATCAACCATTTCAATATAACTATTCTATAAACCACATGTGGAAACTCAGAGAGTAATGCGAATTAGATGTTGCAGTAGGAAGAAAAGTAAAAATTTTGGGTAAAGAATATTTTGAAGGAAATTTTAAGTTAATGTCGAAACAATATTGTTTAAAGTTACCTATAATAGGCATCTTTTGTGAAAATTGCAAAATCAGAGGTGCTTTTATGTTGAGTGATCATTCAATTAAAAATCCATCTTATCATATTCAATTTACAATGTCACTATTCTCCGAGCCACTGCTGGAAACGCTTATAAAACATTCCTTAAGTATGAAAAAACTAGAAGTTTTAGTAAAATCATATGATATTTTCTTTGATTTGTATTTTCTTTTTTAAATTACCTTTATTGCCATGCCCATTGCCAAGTCCATTGCCATTTAAATAGCCAGATACAGAAACTTGGCCTGTGAAAAGAAACATATAGATATTTTTAAATAATTCTTTTAAATTATTGTTAATTGAATGTTACAAACATAATACACTTCATGACTTTAAAAAAACTAGAAGTTTTGGCAAAATGATCTAAGATTTGTTTTATATTGTTTTGCAGTTTTTGAATTACCTGCATTATGACCTTGATAGGGATTCGGATGATATGGGACTGCAAGAAGAAATGTAACGATTTTGTGTTAAAGAATGTTATCAACGTACTCTTATGTTACTATTTAAATAAAATTAGAAAAAATTTAATTGGCATATGCATTATCAGAAACTATACAAAATTAAAGCTTCTTTTATATTATGCGATCATTTAATTGAAAAAAAATTTCAATCTCATTTGCAACACCTCTATTTTTGAATTACACCTGGTTGATCGCATGAAGCACGCCATAAAAAGAAAAAAACTAGACATGAAAAAAAATCTAATATTTCTTTTAGATTATATTTTAGTTTTAAAATTACCTGGAATCCAGTTTCCACTTTGATCCTGATAAGCAGATACTGTAAGAAGAAATATAGAAATTTTTCGTTAACGTATTTTTTTAACAGACCCCTCAGCTAATTTTAAAACTCTATTTTTAAAAATTTTATTTAAGTACGATTTTGTAAAGCATGATAAAAATAAAGATATTTGTAATTCTATCATGCAAAGGAAAAATTCAATTGATCATATGAAATTTCGAAGTTTATTACAAATAGCACTGCCGTGCAAAGCAAAGAAAGCTGGTAATGCGATTTCTTATCAGATTTAAATTTGTGATATATTTACTATCATATAATTACATCTTTCATATGTTAGATTATTTTTATTAAAATAACGGCATGTAAGGTTTTAATCAATAATTTTGAATCGCTATATTGCATCGAATTTTCGTGATATAATTCCGTGAAGTTTTTCAACGGTAGTTTATCATTTTTTTTCTTGCAAGGCAGAGTGTTGATCATTCCAGAATAGAGTAACTTTCTTCACTAGTAAATTTCTCATACACGTAGAAAACTCCATACACTGGTATAGGAAACTTCCAGTCATATATGAAACTTTAATGCGCAGCTGCAGAGTGCGCAGCTGAGTGAAGTGCGCATGCGCGGTAACCATAGTGAATAGAGAAAGATCAGCAAATAATGCTATCATGGCGTCATGCGTCTCATGAGAGGGTTTACCTCTCGTTACAGGGCACTAGCGAACTTACATAAGTGCCCGCGAACTTCGAACTTAAATGAAGCAAAGTAATTTTTAAAATCAAATTGTAAAAAAGGAATAGACAATACATAAAACAAGGATTTGACACGCTTCTTGAGTATCACAAAATGAAGGTAAAATTCGTCAAGCAGATATTTCCAACAAAAATAAAAAATTTAGAGCTTTTTTAAAATTTGAAAACAAAAAATTCCAAAAGTTTCTTATATGGTGATAGAAGAATTACAAATTGAGCAAATAAAATGTTCCATTTCAATGCAAATTAGAAAAGTTATTTACATTTGAAATTTTTGAAAATTTTCAGAAAAGTAAAACAGTATTTTTCTGATAGATTAGGAAATTTCATTCACCCTTTAAAGCCAAAACTGATATGTTTCGGAGTGTCGACTTCGACTATATGTTTAACTATGAAAGCTTTGAAATTTTATAATGAAAATTCATACCCCACTATTTTCGAGGGTGCTCGTTCAGAATCCGGCGACAGAATTTTAAAATTTTTTGAATTTCCGTAACAATTTTTAGTATAAACTAAAGAAAACACGTTTATTTTTTGTCGTATTTTTCGAGTTATTAATGGTTGTGTTTGATATCTTTTTATTATAAACAATCATTTAGATGGTCATGAGTTCCAAGAATAGCGATTTCTTTCACCAACTTTGCCATTTTTCCACAAATTTTTGCTGTGATACTAACTAAAAAGTTGTGTAATATTTGTAACACACATATTTATTAATTTTAGTTTATATATTATATATATATTTTTTTATGAAACATCTTTCGTCATTGTTTTCATATGAATGTACGGAATGTTGCCCTGTTCTTACAGCATGGAGGTAGATGTCACCAAAAAATCTTTTTGTGTTTGTTGTATTTACATGTTTTTTTCATTTTATTTGTCTTAATAAAAATTTTTTATATTTTAAATGAATTGCCAAAAATCAAGCATGAAACATTGTGTGCATATATACGATAACAACGGCAAAAGATGTTTTATAAGAAAAATAATATATATTTTAACTGCTAACTTTTTGGCTCAGTTAACTCATTAAGATTAACTTTATAACCTGAGTTATATTAATTTAATTTTAATAGAAAAAGGAGCTTCTTTTGGAGAAAGAATAATATTCTCTTTATAAGACATACGTTTACTCAAACAAACCTTTATTTTTCTAATCCCTATTCTAAATCGGAGTAAAATTATGGTCCAATCAATGAACATTGAAAATATCGAGGATTTCGCCGAAGGAATCTTATAAGATAATTTAAGTCGCATGATTGTCGATCTTCGACCTACTTTCTATCGAGCTCCTTATTCTTTATTTTATTCTTTAGAGATAAAGAAAGATTGTAAATACAGTAAGATAGGATTATCTGTATTCTTTTGAATATTAAAATTTGTCAAATATGATAACAAAGTTGATTGAGACTTTCCTTCTTGTGGTAAAGGTCAGTTTAGGTAAAACATACAGAAAGAGTACTAGGTAAGTTTGGGGATCCAAGAACAAGCTGTAACGGATATAATTTACTTGGCTTATGCTTAAAAAATGGTATGTTTATTACAAATACTTGGTTTAGGCATAACATGATGTACACCTGGTCTAAAGGAAATAGCTACGGTATAATTAAATTTGTTTTTGCGGATAAAAGACTAAGAGATCTAGTCAAAGATACCAGGGTCATGAGGGGTTCTGATTTCCAAAATAAAAAAGGTCGGAGATGGATAAAAAAGAGAACCAAGAAAGCAAAACAAAAGCGAATCAAAAGTGAGAACCTACAGAAAGCGGATGTGCGAATAGATTTCCAAAAAAGGATAATCGAAAGCATAGGTAAGGCAGCTTGGGAAGCGCTTATACAGGATAAAGATATAGAAGGCGCATGGACTATCTTCCGGGATATCATTGTTAGATGTGCGATCGAAGTGTGTGGTACCGCGGTTGTAGGAAGAATGTCTCGTGATGCATGGTGGAATTATGAAATTGCGGCTGCCCAAAAAACAAAGAAAGAAGCTTACAGAAGAACGCTGAACATGACAGGTCTTAGCACAATATGCGCTATTGTATTGAATGATGAGAGAATTGAACAAGTTCATAAATTCGTATAACTAGGTAGCTTATTTACTAGGGACAGAAAGATAGATAAGGAGTTAGACAGACGCATGGACATATGAAGAAAAAGATAAGAGTAAAATTAACGCAATCAAGATGAAATTTCTGCGCATAATATGCGGGAAAACTCTGATGAACAAAGTAAGTTACGAGATAACCCTTAAACAATCCGTTGCGAAAGAAGCGCTAGTTGACACATGGGAAAGAAATCGGTTAAAATGGTTTGGGCATGTTGAGGGAATGAAGGATGGGCGACTAAAGAAATAAATATATCAAGGTAAAGTAAATGGCAGCGTGCCCAGAGGCAGACCGCGGAAAGAATGGTTAGAAGGTGTGAATGAGACCCTAGTTAGAAGGGACATAAGAAGCCTCCTTCCTTTTCTTCTTTTCTATCTTACCTAACACCTCCTTCACCCATGCCACTGGACGGTAAATGATCTGTCCTCGGTGGTAAGAGGAAGGTTGGCTCGGATGGTTTTCTGAAACTGTGTTGCATTTTCTAATGTCGGAGATGTATCAATCTTTGTCTTGGAGACACGGATATTTTATGCTTGAGCGAAACTTGGCTCCCATCAGCACCTACAACCTCGTCTTGGCTGTCTCAGCATTGCTCTTCCACTGTCGTTGTGAAGCGAGTATGTAAATTTGGTAGAGCTAATAAGGGGTTAGCGCTATATGTGAGTAGCAAAGGATTTACTTGCGAGTTGTTGCATACCTCCACGGAGAGAAATTTTGTAAAGTGCGCAGATCATTCTATGGTTTTTATTGTATTTATTGACTACTATAGATCTCGCGTCATGCGCTTGACCTTTCCTAAATGCAATAAATGACCTCAAAACTGTTTCGATCGCTGCTCCCTCGGACCATCTTCCAGTATGTGTAGAGCTAACGCTTCCGGAAGGAGAGGGGTACGAGAGGCTAACAAAGTGAAGCATAAAGTTAATAGAAATGCAAGGTTGACCTGTAGGGAGGATATAAGCGGTGCTTTCTTAGATTCATAGATTCTACCGCCTTTGCAGACGGCACTCGTTTTTTTGGTGGCTGAATTAAATGAAAATTTTATCTTGTCAATCAGGGAGGCCGCCTCAACTGCTTGTATGATTCCTGCTAATTCTTTGAGCTTTATAGGGAAAAAGCCTTCGTTCGATTTCGCATTTTTCAATGCTAAAAGAAACGCCTAAAATAGCCTGAAAAAAGTATTATTGGTCAGGGTTCGCTTTGGACGATAGGAAAAAATCTAATTTGGGTAAAAAAAGCCTATAGCTCACTGTTGATCTCTAAGAAAATTTTGTATAAGAAGGCCTTTCAAGAGGCTCTTGCATCTGTCAGTGGGACGTCGGAGTCTTGGAGAGCAGTTAAGTTCTTTAAGCCTAGACTTGCGAAGAGTAGTAACATTGACATTCAATCATGGCAAGCTTTTGCTAATACTTTGTATCCTCTGAAGGTAAACCTTGATCTTTTTTTGGGGGGAAAATACGCATTTCCTTCTGTATGCCTAGATCTCAAAGGACGAAATCAAGGTAGCTATCCGCAAATGTAAAAAGAAAGCCCCTGGACACGATTGTGTCCACGCCGAGTTTTACCAAGCTTTACCCGAATTAGGTCTGGACTATCTTGAGTGTCTATTCAGAAGGATCTGGGAGACTGAGGAGGTTCCCCCTTCTTTGGAAACTATCCTTACTTGCACGTTCTTCCAGAAGAGTGATAGGGAGGATCCAAGCATTTACAGAAATATTGCGCTCCTAAATGCTATCGCAAAAATATTTACACGAATCCTCCTGGATAGGCTTGTTGAGAGAACGAATGCGGCGAAGTGTATACTCGAATTTTAAACAGGTTTCAGGGCTTTCAGAGGCTGTATGGACCAATTATTTGTTCTAAGTTCTATAATTCAGATTCATTCCGACACTCCTGAACGTAAAGTTTTCGCCTATTTCGTTCATTTTAAAAAGGCCTTCCCTTCAGTAAATCACGAACTTCTTTGGTCTAAACTATTGAAACTGGGCATTAGCATAAAACTTATTAGGATAATTAAAAGCCTTTACGATGCTGCTAAGATGTCCATCCGCACACCTGAGGGTCTTTCTAACCCGGTGGACGTGTCTTGTGTGGTCCTCTAAGAGGAACTTTTAAGTCCTATTTTTTATTTTATTGATTGCAGACCTGAAAGATTTTTTTTGGAACCGGGGAGTAAGGGGAATTTCTCCCAATTGTTTGAGGGAGATTATATTACTGGCATATGCCAATGATATAGTAATGATTGCTGTCTCTCGCATTTACCTCTAGAGGTAAATTAATGTCCTCGGTGATAATTCTGATCTGAATTTTTAAGCGGTTAATACGTCAAATACCAAGACCATGATTTTTCATAGAGGGAGGCCACCTAAGATCCTAAGTTTCACTTTCAATGACACGCAGCTCAGGTTGTCAGAGAATATAACTATCTGGGGAAACTATTTTCGAGATCTGGTATCTTTACACTGGCTTGTAATAAAAAAATGTATGCCGCAAGGATGGCTACGAAGGAAGCTTTGCAGGTTCTGCGTAACTGCAAAGCAGATTCCTGGCGCTCAAAATTAATTCTCTTTCAAAGTGTCGTAACTAATGTTCTGCTCTATGTCATAGGAATTTGGAGACTAAGATACTGTGAGGAAGTCCAGGCTATTCAAACCACTTTCTTCAAGAAAGGGCTTGGGTCTGGGAGTGTAGGAGACTTTTTTTCATTTACTTTTAAAAAAGAACTTTGTCGCCTTACAATGTATCTACTTGGAAATCTAAAAATCAGAAACCGTATTGTGCTTTCCTAGCTTAATAAGTCTATAGCTGTTTGTAAAGCTAATCAACTAGACGCTCATATTTCACTTTCTTTGCACAGTTCTTATAACCTAAGCAAATATTACTGCAGAATATCGTATGTGTATGTATATATCTATATAAAAAACTTGTATGTCATGCTTTTGTTAAATAAATAATAAAATAATGATTAGAAAATCTAAAAGTTTTGGTGGGTTGTGCTACATTTTAAAAACACTTATTATTCTACAAACTTTTAACATAGGTCACATTTTAAGCATTTTAATAGTATTAGATTTCAAAAAATATTTGTTAGGAATAAAATTACATTTTCATTTAAAAAGATATTGAACTCAGTGGAATGTGTATTGCAAATTTGTTGTTCGCAATTTGTTAACCCAGCACAACTTTCAGATTTGTAAAATAAGAATTTTCAAAAACTTCGGATTCGAAAAATTAATTTGCTTATAAAGAATTTGATATTCTAAAACCAATTTTTATAAACAAATATTCATATCAGGTATTTTTGATGGAATAAATAAAGTTTTTCTACAGAATCGATCACATTTTACTTTGCAATAAAACGTAAGTGTAATATTTGTCCATCAAATAAAAATTAATAATTGTTGACAAGACGTTAATGAACAAATAACTATTTGGCTATTCCTGGATATGCAAGTCTGTTTGTTTTTTCGATGCAATTGACTGTTAATATATAACTTTAAAATTTTTAGGAACATCGTGTTGACAGTAATCAATTCCTTATTGTAAACAATAATTGTTTGAATACACTTTTATTAATAATTTTTTTTGTAACTAATAAATATAATGTTTTTTTTTATAAAAATCTAATTGTTTTATTGAAAATTCAACAATTTCCTATAAAATAAACATTTTTTTTAAATTCGTATTTTTAGGTTTAAAAGTTTATTGAAATTTTTTTTAAAGAAGCTTCAACTCTTGCTTTAACATTCGTTTTCATTTTTTATTTGAAACTAACCTGTTTTAGTAAAATTTTAAATTTTCTTGTATAAAAATGACACTATTTGAATGAAAATTTAAATTTAAACAAAATGTGTCGTTTTTTATTAAATATTTCTCCGTTTCAGTACAATTTTCATCTTTAATGGATAAGAATGCAATTATTTGGTAAAGAATTCAAAGTTTTTGGTAAAAAAAATTTTCTTTTCGGATGGAAATTTCCAATTTTTTCTTAGAAACTCCTTTTTTGTTAAAAAAATTCATATTTTGAATCTGAAAAGGCAACTGGAATCTTTTTAAATAAAAATAAAACTGTCCTTTTAGAATTTTTTTAAGTATAAATTTATGTGTTTTAAAAGAATTGATTCTTTTTAGAAAGCAATAAACGTGGTTTAAATAAAAAAATGTAAATTATTCCCAACTTTTTAGTTATATTAAGCTGATAATAAATTTAATTTAACAGAATTCAAAAAATCATCTGTTATAGTAGAAATTTCATTTTTTATGTAAATGTCACTTTTTGTAAAAGAATTAAATTTTTAATTGAAAATTATTCTCTTTGATTGAAATTTTAACTTTATAGTGGAAAAGCCTTGTTTTAAGATTGATCTTTTTCAGTAATTTTTTTGAAAATTCAAATTTCGTAGAGAAAATTCATCGTTTGGTTTGAAAGTTAAACAATTTTGATAATTTTTTTTTCTTTCTTGAGTGAAAAAAAAAATTTGAAAATTTAATCTTGTTAGTTTTAAAATAATTAAAAAATTTTTTTTATCTTTTTTGATTGAAAAATAAACTATGATAATTTTTTGTCTGGAATTTATCTTTTAGGGACGAAAATTCAACTATTATGTTAAAAATTTAATTATTATGTTTGAAAACTCAATTATTTTGTTAAAAATTTTGTTTAAAATAAATTAATAAATTTGAAAATTTGTATCTGAAATAACTTTGATTGCGTTTATAAAAGATTCTATGTTAAAAGTGATACGGCATCAGAATCAACTTGCTTAATTAACAAATGCATTATTTGGTAATTTTTTATTATTTAAACTTATTTGTTTTTATGTAACCTAATGGTTATAACAATATTTTAATACTTTTTTCATATTTCGATAACAATCCACTAGTTTTATTTTTATTAATAATGTAGTAAATAAATTTTTCTCGGCTAATGCATCTATAAACTAATTTATTTTTTTGAAATATAATAAAAAAGAATAATTATTCAGAAGATTAATAAGTTAAGGAAAAGAAAATTTGCGAATTTTTGGCCCTTATTATGATTTGTGAGGTTTTTTAATACATATTGTTTCTATTGCATAAAATATTACTTTATTCTAAAAACTATATGTTTTCATAAATAATTTAAAATTTTGATTATTATTTTTAGAATTTTTCTCTTATAATAGATTTAGAAAGACGTGGTTAAAAAAATGGAAATTATTTTCAACTTTTTAGTTACATTAAGCTGATAATAAATTTAATTTATCAGAATAATTGTTTAAATAATTTATTTTGATCAATAATAATTGTTTTTCAAATAATGCCAGAAAGTTTAAGGTTTCCTTAAAATTTTCCATTTTTGGTTCTAAAACAATTAATAATTATTTATAACAATATTCTCTTTTAAAAATATTAAAAAGTTCCGGTTTTTTCTCAAATTTTGAACTTTTTGTTTACTTTTTATTTAGTTGGATAATAATTAGTAAATTTTAACAAAACATAATTATTTAAACAAATTATTATCGTTTATGACTATCTTTTACTTGAATAATGCTAGAACGTTGTGAGTTATTTTTAAATTTGCAGCTTTTATTAGAATTTTTAGTTATGTACAAATAATAAAAATTATTATTAATAATAATATAATAAAGAAACTAATTTATTAAGTGGTTGTTATGGATAATTAATGATTTTACTCTCAGTGGAACGTAAAATATCAGTTGAAAATTTCGGAAAAACCGCCACTTGCAAACACTATTCTAAAAGGAAATGACTAAAAACAATAATAAATTGTTAAAAAAATTCATGTAAAATTTTAATTATCATTAGTAAGTGTCATATCACCAATTAGAAACAGCTTGTACTAAAGAAGCTGCAAAAAATGGCAAAACAAAATTTTTTATTTATTATTATTATTATTATTATTATTATTCGTGATTCTGAATAAAATATTTTTAAAACGTTTTTTTTTGGGGGGGGGGGGTCCTTGATTTTCTTCCAATTACGAAACCTT
>JAAAKG020106195.1:0-15653 GCA_010014905.2 Druon quercuslanigerum | reverse complement strand
GCTTAGAAGGGGACGCAACGGGATTACCCAGGCGTCAGGGGCTGTAACGGTCTCAACCCAGAACATTAATAATAATAGTCGAAATTTACACCCCTTCCCAACTTATACCCGGTGCTTTTACAATTACTATCGTAAAATATCGTCAAAGTTGTCCAAGGGAGTGGGGGCCAGGTATTTTTCCATTATACAGTTTATAAGTATATTTTATATATATGCTTTACAAAACAATTTTTGTTAGATATGTATACGGTCACACACTACCAAATAAAATGGAAAATATTTGTTCACGCTCATGTTTGCGAATGGAAGAATAGGAGTAATAAAAGTCCGAGCCTACTCTTTGAATTTCGTATTACTATATAAAAAGAAAACAAATATTCTCGCATATTCAAAATAAAGTTTAAAGAATCCTTTAGATAATGTAGTCATATTAAAATAATAAAATCGAAATTGGATTTAAGTTTTCTCTTCCAGCGTCTCTTATTGCTCATTGATCGCATTGTGTAGAATTGGAACTGATTTATTACTGATAACTGATGATTCTCAAAAAGGCCCTTTTTCCAGATTATCAATTTATAAAAATAATAACTTAAGCAAAAAATTGAAAATATATTTTTAAACTTTCATCTTTATTTTATATTGAACATGCTTTTTTTAAACCAGCACCTTCAAACGCGCTACGCGTGTGCTTAGCTTTTTTATTTAAGCTGGATATCATTTTTATTATAAAATAAATATTTCAAATAACAATTCATTTTTTAAGTTCATTTGTTTTTAAGATTATAAAAATATAATTTTCCTACGTTTCTTAAATTATCTGCTTTTTCTCTATGCTCCACCTATTTCAACTTTAATCAAAAAAGATATTTCAGTCGAAAATGAAGTAATATTTCAAAAAATTACGAAACTTTGAACTAAAATGATGAGCCTGTAATAGTCAGAATAATTAATTTAAAAAAAAAGAAGTTGACCTGTTCACCAAATAGTTCAATTTTCAATCGAAGAAAAGCTTAATTGGAACTAGAAAGGTAAATTCTCAAAATAAAATGTAATAGGTGATATTTCAACCGAATGAAATATTTAATTTTGCATAGGAAAAACTTGCATTTAATTAAAAAAGACAAATTTGAATTTTCAAACCAAAAAGGCAATTTTGGTAAAAAAGTTGAGTTTTTATCTAAATCAGAAATATAATAGTAGACTTTTCAATGAACAAAAAAATTGAATTTTAAGGAAAAATAGGTGTAAGTTTGGTTTGATTTTTTTGTGTAATATATATCTTTCTTTAAATTATTTTTCTCATTAAATCGAAAGACGGTTTATCCTTTAAGAATAAATGATCCATTTTTTAATTAATTGAACAAACTGTCTTTAAATGTAGGACGAGACATGCTTTAATTTTTAAATACTAAAAATTGTTTTAAGTAAGCTCAGAAAAATTGCATATATGTTTCAGAATTTGAAAAGAAATTTAGGGATAAATTTAACCTCTTATCTCAATTCTTAAAATATTGATAATTGATTAAAATATTGAAATATTGCGTGATAATTTTTCTGAATTTTACAAGTCTCTAAATGCAAATTTGAAAACATTTTAGAAGAAAAATAAGGTATTATTTTCTCACTAATATGTGCTTATATGTGCACGCTAATATGTATGTTTAAATAATATTATATTATACGCAGTAGGAAATTAGATATTAAAAATGAATATTATCGTAAAAAGGGAATTTATTTAAAAGTTATTGAACCTCGCAAAAATGGTGGGCTCTCGATATTCCTTATATTTAACCAAAAAGATTATAAAAAATTAAAACATTAAACATTATTTAACCGAAAAAAATTATTATTCTCGCTTTTATTATTCTAAAAGCTCTATCAGCTAAAATAAATATTGTATGAAAAAAGGTACTAAAGATATTTTGATCACAAGTCTAAAATAAAGCAAACATTAACAGTGAGAAAAAATATTCCATTCGTAACTGTGATAATAAATTTAAAAGCGAAGGATAAAGAAAACTAATATTTATATATGTTTTTTACATCACTGAAAATAATTTCGACAATATCAACAAAATATCTGGAAAATGTTTGAAAAATCATTACTTTTGCATAATATTAGAATAAATTAGTTTTAAGGGCAAATTAAAAAAAATTAATTCCTTTTAAATTGAAAATTGGTCTTTGTTGCTAGTTTATAAATAACCGTTGATAATAAATAATTTACCTAAAATTTGTTTTCTATGCGCATTTTTCAATTCTATTATTTTATTTTTATTACATATTATATATTAATACATATTTGGACCGACTTTACAGGCTGAGCATAAATTCAAAATGGTTCAATTTTAAGTATATTATGGAAATAACATTATCAGAAAAAAATTCTCGAATCAGTACATTTATAAACAGCAATCTAAAAAAATTAACTGAGAATCAGAGTTGATAATTACTCTTTAAATTGGTACACTAATTTACAAATTGAAAACGCACATTTTACATTTATTTACAAAATTAAAAAAAATAATTAAAAATATGTTCAGCAATTTAAAGGAATTACTTTTATTTTTTTTTAAACCTTAAAATGCTTGAAACTTTTATTCCGTAATCAAAAAAATCGACATGCTGTTTGAATATTTTTTGAAATATTTTTTAATTTTAAATTATTATTAATTCGTTTTAAAAGCTTCCAAGCCTTATAAATATCTTTTAAAATTAATAGAATTTTTCCTAAGTTTTCTTTTTCTCAATTCTGAAAAATAAAAAAAAATATAGCCTGAGAATCTTCGAGATTCTTTTTTGACTATCTTCAAGAGTTTTTGAAATGTTCTTAAATTCTTTGAAATTCTCTCTTAAAATTAATTTCTTGAAAATCAAAGATCGGTTTATAATTTTACGAGAAAACTAGAAGAAAATTTTTTAATTATCTTGAAATCTTTGAAATTCTTTAAGAAGCTTCAAAATTTTTTGTCAAAATATTCAAAAATCTACACTTTTTTCCATTTTAATCTCTAATTAAGTAAAAAAAATCGTTTTTTTCTGCTGAAATTGTTGTCTGAAAATATGTTTGTATCTTCCTTGTGAGTGGGTCGATATAGAATTTCGCGACATTATCATTTATACCATGTTTAAAGAAGATAATTTTGTTTGGAATACTTCTTGTTGTACATGCGAATATGTAGATTTCTTTAAAAAAACCTAAATAATTTTAAATTCTAAAAAAAATAACCAAAAAACATGATTCGTTAATAATTTTAGAACATTTAAAAATATTTACGTCCTTAACATTAAAAAATTAATTTAAAATTTAATGAAAATGTAGATTTTAAAGAATTTTTTAAATTTTTAAAAAAGAGCACAGTAGATTTTAAGGAAAGGCTCTGATTTTAGAAGATTTTGAAAATACGTTTGGAAAAACTCAAATCATTTTCAAAGATATATGAAACTTTCGAAAAATGCGAAGAATAATATAATATTTCAAATTTAAAAAATTTCTATTTTTGAAGTTTACGAACAAAAAATGCAGAAGATTTTAAAAACTTTAAATGGTTCAGAAGGCATTCATATTTTTCTAAGATTCCTGGAAAAATGTAGAATGATGTTACTTACGAAAAATTAATTTTATGAGAATATATTAAACGATATCATAACCTTTTAAAACATTTGTAAAAAAGATGATAAATAATTCGAGTCATTTAAAAATATATTTAGTAATTTTAGAGGCTTTTGATTTACAACAAAAATCATGGCTATATTACATATATATAATTTGAAAATAATTGGCGTAAATTCTTCTTTTTCAAATGATTTAAATTATTTTAACTATTTGTTGAACCTTCATATGTATTTTGTTTGTTGAAAGTTCGTCTTTTTTGGAAAAAATTAATCTTCTGGTTCAAAAATTTAGCTCTTTAATTTAAAATAACATTTTGTAGAAAGTTCATTTTTTAGATGAGTTTAAAAAATTTAAAGAGAAGTAAATATGTTTAAAGATTCTCTGGAGAATTTAGTGTTTTTTTTTCTGTTTTCTAAAAATAAAATGCAACTAAATATTTTCAATGCTTTTTAAATAATCCGAAAAGAATCTTAAATATTTGAAGGCCATCTTTTTAGATTTTGTAGATTTCAAAATCAATTCTGACAAAATGCCAGGCATTTCAAGAAGAAATGTAAAGGTTTTTGATATATTTAAAAAATTATTGATCATTTAAAAAGATTTTAAAAAATTTAACACAGTATATATATTTTTAAAGATTTAAAAAGAATGGAGTAGCTTGTTAACAGTTTTAAAAGGTTACGACATAATCGATTTTTTTAATTCCCATGAAAACCTTTAATGATATTTTTTTAGAAAATTAGGTTTGCAAAGAATATTTGAAAAGATTCTAGAACAATTTTATAGTGTTAAAATATTTTAAACTAATTTTAAGAAGAAGCTTAATCATTTAAAAAAATGTTTGGAAAGAATTTTAAAGATAATTTAAAATTGGAAAATACTTCAAAAATTTCCGAAAATTATCTGGACCACTTTTTATGATTCAAAAATAGGGTTTTTGATGTTTAAGTTTTCTAAAATAGCGATCACGGATGATTAAGATATTAAAATCGAAATTGGATTTAAATTTCTTAATTTATAAAAAAATAAGTAAAGAAAAATTTTTTTAAATATTTTTAAACTTTCATGTTTATTTGATTGTTAGCATCCTTTTTTTAAATCAGCTACTCTATTAATTGATTAGCAATTATTTTGTAGCATCTTAGCAATTTTAGTATTTTAGCATTTGGCCAATCTTTGAGAGCATTTATTTACTTTTATTGGGACATAATTTTTATTTTAAAATAAAAATTTTTAACAAAAATTCATTTTTAAAAAAGAATTTAGAACTTTTAACTTAATAGTTCAATTTTCAATAGAAGAAAGGCTAAATTAGAACTAAAAAAGGTAAATTTTAAAAATAATATTTGATAGTTAATATTTCAACAAAAAAAGATTTAATTAAAAATTCGAAAAATTTCATTTAATTAAAAGAGACAAATTTTCAAAAAAACAGTTTAATCCTTCAGATAAGTTTTCACACCCTGAAGATGAATTTTAAACTATAGGGTTACATTTTAAAGCGGTAAATGTTTTTTTTATCAAGGTTAAAGAAAGAAACATAATATTTCAATATACAATGAAGTAGGTACATATTAAACAACTGGACTTGATTTTAATCAGAGGAGTTTGATTTTCAACCATTTTGTTGATTTTACAAGAAATAAAATGAACTTTTAAAAAAGCTGTAGAATTTTCAACTAAAAATGTTAAAAAAGACGAAAAGCAAAATATATATTTAAGTTTGCAACCAAAGTAATAAATCTTCTACTAATAAAATAAATAGTCAACAAAGTAGTAGTGACTTTCCTTAAAGAAAAATTAATCAATTTTTTAATTATTTGAACCAATTTTTTGTAATTTAAGATAAAGAATGCTTAGATTTTTAAATGCTTAATTTTTTTAGCAGAGAAATTTATGTTGCATATATGTTTTGGAATTTAAACAGAAATTTAGGGATAAATTTGACATCTTGAACGTTATCTCCTCGTAGGAGATAACGTTGAATCAACAAAAAATATTTTTGTCTTATCTTTATTCAAAGAATAAGAAATATATATGTATATGATAATAATAATTATTTCGATTACTCATATAATTATGTATATCTCTTCTGCTACTATAAATATTGTTTTAAGTAAAAAATATTTTTATCCAATGTTATCTCTGCGAAGGCTTTAATTACAGGCACTAAGAATAGCCAAAAAGACATTGATTTTCTTACAATGAATTTGATATATATTTTTCGGGATTGTCAAAAATAATTAAAAACCCCATTATAATAAAATCAGTATTAAATCCTTAGAAAATCAACTATTTCATTAAAAAATAGTTCCTTTTGTATAATTGTAGAACGGATTGGTTGCCACAGAAAATTGATAAAGAATTAATTTAATTAATTTTCAAAATTTGTCTTTTCTGCTAGTTTATTAATAACAATAAAAAGTAAATAATTCTCATAATATTTCTTCTTTATCGGCATCTATTTACTTTCATCATTTTCATTTCATTAGATATTCAGTATTTCAGCCCTATCAGCGAGAAAGAACATAACATTTGTAACTGTGATGCGAAATTTTTAAATGAAGGTTAATATAAAAATAACATTATTTAATTGACTGAATATGATTTCGATGTGTCTTTTATATTATACAAATTAGAAAATAAGATCTTGTGAGTTGAATCTGGAATACGCCTAATTATACTGTTAGGAGGGATATGAGAGAACGAGTTTAGGGATAATAACGAGAAGTCGAGCGTGTAAATATGAGGAGAAATTTCTGGAAGAGGGGAGAAGTAAGATGCTAGGGTGTTTTAGTGGTAGGAGGAGAACAGAAGAGGGGATGAAAAGATGGAGGTTGGAGGGGAGAGGTTTTTCCGAACGAATGGATTGTAAAGGAATGAATGCACGAGGAAGGAATAAATTTATGCGAGATGGTTATGAAAAGGAGAAGGCAGCAGAGGAAGAGAAAATAAGAGAGCAAAGGTTCAACAGGAACTATTGGTGACTCATGCAGTGCGAGAGAGGGCAATATTTTTGTGAGAAAGGAGAGCAAGACGTGATGTGGGTGCGTGGAGGATTTTAATTGGTTCTTACTTTCTTGAGAGCATTGGATGAGTAAATTGTGTGGGAAGAGGCATGAAAGAGTGGAGCATTGGTTACAGGATTACGTGAATATGGGAAGAAGTGGTATACGCATGGTGGTATTAAGGAAGGAGGAAGAGGAAATGAGAAGGAATTATTGTAAATAGGCAATGCGACGCAACGCCAAGAAGTGGGAGCATGCGTGCAGGCATGGAGAAGCGAGGGAGGCATGGCGATTTTAGCAAGTGGTCTTAGAGTTAAAGTGTGGATAGATGTTTGTTTTTAGGAGTTTGATTTAATAAAATTCTTTAATATACATAAGTCTAAGCAAGTACATTTTTAAGGCACGAAAACGGGAAAATAAACATTTATATACCATTCATTATTAATATTAACTTCTCAACCTTGTAGTTAAATTTCGTTTCGGTCCAAGGATTTTTCTTTCAATATGAAATTATTAAAATCAATTTGAATAATTTTTCAACTAAAAATTGAAATATTTAGTGTCTGGTTGAACATCAATCTTTTTCAGTTGAAAATAGAATTGATGGTTAAAAAATTTCTTTATTTTGTAAAAACTTTATCTTTTGTCGTAGAATATTAATCTTCTTGGTGACTGATTAATCTTTTTAGTTAAATATTCAACTATTAGGTTGAAAATTCTGCAAAACCTTCAAATATTTTGTTTAAAATACAATTATTTTGTTTAAAATTAGTCTTTTTATTTAAAATTTGATTTCTATGGTTGAAAATTAATTTTTAACAAATATATATTTTTGAACTAAAAATGTAATTAATTCATCTTTGACTATTTTTTAACAGACATTCATTCTTTTTGGTAAATAATCATTTTTTTTGTTGAAAATTCAAACATTTCGTTAACCATTTATTTTATGTACTGGAAAACTTATTTTGGCATATAAAAATCCAACTGTTCTATTTTTGTTAATAATTGTTCTTTACTGCTAAAAACGTGCCTTTTTTAGTAAAAAATTAATCTGCGGTTCGAAAATTCAACTATTAGGTTAAAGAATGCATCCAACTTTCAAATATTTGATTGAAAATTTAACTATTTTAAAAATATTGTTGCAAGTTCGGGGTTTTTTTGTGCGAATTTCAGTTTTTTACTAGAAATGTAGCTATTTCATTTTTGCTTAAAAATTGTCATGAGAATTTCACTTTGTCTTGTCTTTTTGACCTAAAAAGGACAACATTTTGGATGAGATTTTCTTTTTCTTAATTGATTAACAGATATTTCTTTTTTGGAGATTCAACTCTTTTTTTTTGACTATTTAAAATTACCCAATTGACATCAAGGAAGATCGATAACAATGCTTTCATGATTTTCGTGATATGGCTATTTATAGGACAAGATATTGATTTTTGATTATCTAAACAAATTTAAGGAGAAGTAGAATTTTATTGCCTTGAATAAGCATCAGCTTAAATAAATATGACATTGAATGTCTGAAGAAGGTTATTTTAGTTATAAATAGCTTTTTTCCTTATACAAAAAATATTTTGAAGTGCCTTTAAATAAAACTTGTCAAAATTTAAATAATTACTAATGAAATTTTACAGAGTAGACTACTTATATCTGAGCCACTAAGATTATTAGAAAATTAATGATTCGATTAGTTGAGATGCTTGCTGATTCGATAGGGCAAAACAATTAATTTCCTTATTTTTAATAAATTAGCAAAAGGTTATAAAAATGGGAAAATAAAAAAGTTAAAATTAGGGAGACAATGGTTTAAAATTCCTAACTTTATTGAAACAATAAAAAGGTTATATTGTGTCATAGTAAACCCTGTAGTCAATCTCTGAATTAAAAACAATTGTTTCTGACTGTTTAAACAAAGTTAAGAAAAAAAAAGAATGTAACAATTTTAAAATTCTTAGGGATCAGTAGGCTAAATGTTAGGGTCTAAATGTGCTACATTTTGTAATTTCTCATCGAAGATTGCAATTGCTTAGCAAACTTTGTAAAAATTATTTGCCTTGTATAGAGGTAAACATGAGTGTCTAACGATGTTTATTTTATAGCGATTTTTTTTATGTGAGAGAGACTTTATTGCTGTTATAATTTTCAAACATTCTTTAAGTTGTATAGTTTTGTATTTTTCCAAAGAACATTGCAATTGTTACTTAAAAGACTCTGAATAAATAACGGTTTATCCTAAGATAAAATGTCACGAGAGTAAAAAGTTCTGTGCTATGTAAAAAAAAAAAAAAATATTTGCAACAAATAAAATATTCTCATTATGTACGTCAACCTGACAGTGCCGTTTCGTAAAATCAAAATGTCTATAAGTCCACAATTAAGGGCTCATTGGGGACCAGTTCAATAACTCAAAATTATTTTTATTTATTTGTATGGCCCCAGGTTTTTTTTATTTTTGAGAGTCCTATAATTATAGTATGAAAATTAAATTCGGCCAAGTCAACACTTGTCTCTTTTACAATCGTGGCACTGGTAGGTTAATGTCAAGCTAGCAGTGACAGTCATTTTGTAACAAATTTAAGAACTTGACACGTTTCAATCAAATTCTGAAATTTTAGTTCAGTTTTTCGAAAATCAAAAATTTCTCTATATTGTACTTTCCCTTTAACTTTCTTAGTATCTATAGAACACTTTTGCAATTTTTTTTCTTAATGTACAATTTTTACAATATTGCACAAGTGTGATATGTATGTAAAAATATCCTGTTGTTTGAAGGGAAATTTTATCGAACTCATGTTCACAACAAAGTCATGAAAAATCTTCGCTCTTTTACTTGTTCATAGACCAAATCCTTCGCATTATCTTACACTTTTTAATTAATGTCTCGTTTTATAGTTTTGACCAAAAAACAAGAAAAATGTTACTAATTTCTGCAAAGAAAAAACTGTGGTTTCAGAATAAGACATTTCTTCAAGAATTTGGATTCCTCTCCAAATTCTTTTTTTTTAAGCAAGCGGTACTACTAGAAAAGCAATGCAATAAAAAAGAATAGAATAAGTTATTTCTGATAATAAAGAATTTGTACGAGTCGTTTCTTTTTTGCTGCTTTCTTGCATTCATCGAAATTTGGTAGTTCTGCTGTAATAAAATTATCAAAAAATTTGTTGCCTGTCGGTAAATCTTCCTTTTCCACATAGGTTGATTCTACTTGTGAACGATTTAAAGTAGACTTGAACCTTTCTGGTGACCGTGTGTTGTCAGTTTCTATTTGTCGTGTATTTTTTAAAAAACGCTGACTTATTTATCCAGCTAAGATCATTATCAACATTCCAAGCTGACAATGGTGACATGATAGAGATTATGTTGGGCCCACCTGGCTTCCTCGATATAGCAGAATTCAGTTGCGATGTATTAGGCAAGTCTGCGCTCTCTGATGAGTTCAATGTAGAATCCTGTTTATTTGTACACATAGTAGGCCGTGATGTTTTTGTGGGGCCCATCTTACTTTCAGAAGATGCTTGAACCGTTACTAATGGAGTAAGCATTAATATCTCATTCGAAAATTTAAATTCTCATAAGGGTGACGCCTCGGCAAGAGCTTCAAATAATGACGAATATGAGGGAGTAGATGATTCTATGAAATTCTTAGATATAATTAGATTCATTGACGCTCTTTTTATTGCAGTAGAAACAATTTTTGATGAATATCTTAGTCCAGAACATAGAAAAAAAAAGAATAGAAGCTTTGAATTCAATAATTTTTGTTAAGGATTAAAGTTTATTAATTATAAATGTTTATGAAATAATAAAAATATCAGTTTAAAACTGATTAATTTCACCTTTTTTTCGCTACATCACGCTCGAGGACACTCATCTCTTTATAAAAAGAAAATCCTCTTCTGAGGGTATGTCCACTACCAGTTGTTTCTCCCTCAGTTTTCTATCTCTTTTTACGTAAAATATTCTCCCTTAATTGGTTCCATAGCTTCAAGGAATCAGCGGCTACATTCACAGTGAATTAATAATGATTATTTTCTTGTTTGTACACAAATAATTGAACAGATAGCAAATCTACTCAATCAGTAAAGGGCCGCTTGCACACTACGTAAGACATTTTGGAGAAAGAAGAAATTAGATTTTTAGGGAGGCAAGCAATCATAATCAATTTTGCGGTAGCTTACACAGAAGCGGAAAAGAAAACACATTGTGTGCTTTTGTGTTCACGGTTGTTTTATCAAATAAAATGTTATGCACTGTTTCAATATCATTTAGGTAGTGCTGATTGTGTAAATTGTTAAGTTCGATTTTACTCTCATGTTCCTTTTCACGTTGGCTCACTGTAACACCTTGAATGTCGGGTAGGGCGGTGGTCGTTTCTCTCTCTCTCTCTCTCTCTCTTTCTTTATTAGGTTGTTTTGAATTGTTTTTTGGATGCATTGTCGTATTGCTGTATCATTTTGTTTCATTATGTAATCGTCCTGTATTAGGATTTGTTTAACACTTTGTAATTCCTTTTAGAAATTATCTTTGCCTGCTATGGAGACAGCTCTGTATACAAGGGAGTTGATGACCGATTATTTTTGAGATAGGCGGTGGTGAGAGAAGGCATTCAGGTATCTGTTTGTATGCGTGGCTTTTCTGTAAACTTCCTGTTCTAATGTATTATTTGATCTTTTCTAAACTAGTACGTCCAAAAAGGGAAATTTTCCGTTTTGTTTAATATCGATGGTAAACTGGATATTAGGATGTCATTGATTTATGAAACCATAAATCTTATTTAGTTCATTTAGTCCACATCGTCAGATGACAAAAGTGTCATTCACGTAACAGAAACAAAATTTCAGTTTAAGGAAATGGACTAAATGAACTAAATAAGTTTCTCGATTTCATAAATCAATTAAATCATAGCATCCAGTAAACCATGCAAATTAAACAAAACTGACTTTTTTAAAGAAAATAGTTTACAAAAGATCTGATAATACATTTGTACATGAAGTGTACAGAAAACCCACACCTACAAACAGATACCTATATACCTTGTTTTACCACCACCCATCTCGAAAACAAACAGTCAACTCTCTTGTATACATAGTTGTCTCCATAACAGATAAAGATAATTTACAAAAGGAATTAAAAAATGTTAAACAAATCCTGATAGAAAACGATTACATAATCAAACAAATTAATAAAGCAATACGAAAATGCACCCAAAAAAACCATTCATAACAACCTAATAAAGAAAAATAGAGAAAGCGACCATCGTTCTACCCTGCATCTAAGGGTTTCAGAGAATAAATAAGAAGAATTCTCACAAAACACAACATCAAAACCATATTTAAACCACACATGAAAATAGGACATCTTTTTAAACTATCCTAAAGACAAAACGGCACCTCTCAGTGATCCAGAAGTATATAAAATCCTTTGTGCTTGTGGCAAAGTCTATATTGGAGCAACCGGCAGAGCGGTGAGCTAAAGTATAAAGGAACATGAGTGTAAAATCAGACTTAAACATTTCATGCAATCAGCACTAGCTGAACATCATATTGAAACAGGAGATAACATTTTATTTTAAAATACAACGATCATTGAAATAACACACAATGCTTTTCCAAGAAAACATAAAAAAGCAATAAGAATCTTAAAGCACGCTGATCACATGAATAAGGACAACGGTTATAATACCAATCCGATTTGGCTTTCCGTCCTCCCAGATTTTTTTAAAAATAAGATGTAATAAAGAAATAAACTGCAATGTTCAGGAAACGTCTGAAAAATTCGTAGTTTTTTACACGATTAAAACCCGAATTAACTCTTCTACTTTTAATGTTATTTTTATGATTAAAACCAAAACTACTTGTCCCATCAAGAAGTGCTTCAGAACAAACTTGAGGCTCTTTTTCGGATAATCAATTTTTTTAAATAATTTTTGTTGTAACTTGCGTCTTTTTTCCACAAATTTAATTTTTTTATTTTTATTGTTATTTTTTATGAATAAAACAAAAAGAACGTGTTCATTCAAGAGGTGATTATTAAAGAATAAGTAAATATTTTTTGGCATCACAATTTTTGATAATTCATCTCTTTTTTCTTGCATAGTTTGACCACAAAATGGAATTTTTGATTTTTAATTATTTTGTGTATAATCAAAATTTTAAATTTTCGATTCTCCAAGAAAATCCAGAAAGTTGTTATTATAGTCTTGTAGGACATTCAAAAAGCAATGTTTTTTTTTTGACTTTTTTCATATCGTGCGTTTTTTTGGCTTTAAATTTTGATTTTTGATTGATTTAAAAATGTTTGAAAATTCTTTAACTCTAAAAATTTTCTATTAATCAAAAGAAAATTCATAAAGGTCAATTGTCTGGCTTTCTAAGAACTATTAATAGCCGTACACAAAATGGCTAGTTAACGAACTCGTGCTTTCTTTTAGGGCCTAAAAGAAGTGTTCCTAAGATTGAATTGATTCGTTTATTTTTTCAAAAGTATTTAAAGCCGAATTCATTACAGAAAAGCAACGGTAAAGATAGAATATGGCGATCTGATTTTATACAGGAACTCATGCAGCAAGATCAGAAAAAATGTGGGGATAGATTGGCTTCTTATGGGTGTTTATAATTTTTGACGTGTAAGATCATGAACTTAGGAATAAATGAAATTTTTAAAATAGTTCCATGACTTTGCTGACTCAAAATAAAAATGGAAAATAAAAGAAAGATTATTATTAATGTTTGAAAGTGAAAAAAATGGGAATTTGGAAGCTCAAGCTTTGTGTCACTATACAGTTAAAAGAGGAGGAAAGAGTGACAAATTTCTAGGCAAAATTTGCACTTGAATTTATATAGAATAAAGTCTCACTTATAAAGTATTAAGCAAAAAGAGACAGGAAGGATTTGCAGTTCCGTAGAGATTAGAATATTTGACATCTCAATTTTGATTCTCGCTTCTGTGGACCCATTTCTTTTCAAAGAAAATTAACAAGTCGCTCAAGTAAAAAAAGGAATACCTTTCAGATATAAGTTACCGTTAATCCAGAACTCATGGACAATTAGGTGACAAAGGGCTTTTTAATGCAATATTATTTCGAAATTAAGAAATTAAAAATTACGAAAAGCGAAAATCAATTACCGTAAATTGGAAAATTCAAATAGTTGATAGAGTGTCTTTTGGTATTTTCGTTAATAATAAATTAATTCGTTTAAGATGTGCCTTCCTACTAGGATTGGTACCGATTTGTTTACTCAGTACCAATTTCCTGAACAGGGCAGATTAAAATCGAAAAATTTAAGACTCATAATTAATTTCATGAGCTGGAAAGTTCGAAACGAAATTATTAAAATTGAGTAAAATCAGAAAAAGGGTAAAAGGGAATCTAATTTCAAAGTTATGCATCAAAGGATAAGTATGAACAACAATTGTTTATAATTAATAAATAAATATAAATGAGCATGCATAAAAATAATGTTACAAACCGCATACCGGTGGCTGACTATACTCGTGTGCGACCATCGCAGGCGCAGTGATACTATTTGATTATGGTCAGACTCTCCTATTTGTTTGTATTGCAGGCTTTCTTTTTGAAAGATTCGAGATATCGCAAATATCTATATAGGTGAGGTAGTTGCAAGTCATTTATCTATATTTATTATTTGTTATACAGAAGATGGGATCTTGAGAGCTATACTGTGCATTAGCACTCAATAATTTTTGATAAAATTCAGTATAGTTTCTACTATCTTAAGCGTGTGCATTATCAAGGATCATGTTTAAACGCTTGAGGCTTTACTGCTATTATTAAACGATACAAATACATTATAATATTAATAAGCTTAATACTAGTCTCACATTCAAAATGTGCTTTCTCAATATAGTACTAACATTGTGAATGTAATTTATTTATTAATTATCCTTATGGGTCACTCAGAAAGCAAACTCGGTTGAGTGTTTTATTTTTATTGCTGCTCGTTGCGGAAAAGGGTTCCAGAATCTCTACCATTCTACTATGCCAGGAATTTATTTTATTCTTCTGTATAATAATCTTTTTGGTGGTTCATGAATTATGAAATGCTGGTTTATCCTCGAATGCATATTCCTTCCTAATGAGTGTCAGGAGTTTATATACTTTTTGTGTATTTGAAAGATACAGAGATCTCTGCTGACAGTCTACTACTCGCGTACATTTGGAGCCATTCCCAAGTCTGGAAGGGACAATATAACTACACAGGTATTGTAGTTAGGAAGTGACATTGCGTTATGCAATGTATCGCATTTCTCTCTTTTTATAATCTTAAGAACTAATATTATTGAAACATGAATTAAGCAATATTACCATAATGTGTTCTAACATTGCATCGTTTAAGATGTGTGATTTAGCCTAATATTTTGAGTAATTCGGAATGTTTTAAGCTTTTATCTTTTTAGACTAAGGATATAAGGCGTTTCCTTCTCATGCATTTCGAGAGAAGAACCTAGCGCCCAGGTAGCCAACCTGAATTGGATGATCATTTATTTATATTTTTAAAATTCTAAAAAATGACTCTATCTTGCCACAACAGGTGTTTCGGCAGCATTAGGAAAATTCTTCTGCCTAAATTAAAGTTTTCTAGCTATTTGAAATTGCTTTAATGGGTATGTATTTTGTGGAAATAAATGTTTAAAACCAGCGTATTCCGGAGAAATTGCTTCAGTTTGTCATGTATGCTTAAAATTAAATAAACCTTGTGTACCCGCTGAATGGGGATTCAAAGTCGATACTGCTCATATCTCTGAATAAGGACATTCGAGGACCTCAAAAATTCAGTATCAAGCCCCTAAGTAGTCACTGCAAAGCAGCTATAACGATCGCTAGCATATTGTTCTAAAATTCTACGTTTGTAAGTTTTGTTTTCCTTTGCTAAAATCTTTATATTATCAAAGTCAAAACCAAAAAGGTGATCAAAATTTCACGAGTGTTGTTTCACCAATGTAAATTTTATTACAACTTTTGCATTTTATTAAGTACACTACGTTTGACAAATTTTCAATTTTAT
>JAAAKG020106184.1:0-15654 GCA_010014905.2 Druon quercuslanigerum | reverse complement strand
TCCAAATAATTTCTTTTTTTTCAGAAAGTACCCTAACATTCTACATTCTGCAGACTAAAAATAAAGTTACACAATTAAAAAAAATTCGTAAAAATTATTGATAAGATATTAAGCTTTAATGATACCAAGTTCCTGATATACAGAAAAGATCAAATGCTTATCTTTTTCGTGTATAATACGCAAGAAAAGTCTCTTAATTAACAAACAAAAAAAAAAACGATAAATAAAAGATTGTAAGCTTCACAGAATGACATGTGCAATAAAACGCATTAATTTTATGACGTGATTACCATGCCGTCTACGTACTTCCAAGACAGCTTTGTAATACTCATAGCGTTAATAAGTTAATAAGTTAGTAGTTCAATTTTCAGTTCAAGAAATTATTTTCAATCAAGAAACGATGAACTGTCAGCAGAAATATGAAATTTTGAACCAAAGAAATACATTTTTAATTAAGAAGATTAATTTTATACCAAAAAGACAAATAAAATAATTACAAGCAATTGTTTTATTACAACAAAAATAAAAAATTTTATACAAAAAGACAAAAACAATGAAGCTTTAACTAAAAAGATGAATATTTAATCAAGAAAAATATTTTCTACCGAAAAGATGAATTTACAGCAAAATACTTGAATCTTAAGAAAAATAAAAAACTTACAGACAAACATAAAATAGTTAAAATTAGTCTTAAACATTTTTTACTTGAAAAAAATCAAACTTTCAACAAAATAATGAAATTTGGACCAATGAAATTAATTTTTAATTAAGATGAATAATTTTCTCCCAAAGAAGATGAATTTTCGACCCAGCAAAATTTTAACAAAAATACGAATTTTTCACAAAATAGTGATGTTTTGAACCAAAGAAATACATTTGTAATTAGGAAGATTAATTTAATACTAAAAAGACAAATTTTAAATGAAGCACATAAATTTCCAACTAAAAACGATGAAGCTTCAAGTAAAAAGATGAATACTTAATGAAGAAAAATATTTTCTACCGAAAAGATGAATTTACAGGAAAATTCTTAAATCTTAAAAAAAATAAAAAAAACTTATAGACAAACATAAAATAGTTAAAATTACAGTCTTAAACATTTTTTTTTCTAAAAAAGGAAAATGAATTTTCAACAAAATAGTGAAATTTGGACCAATGAAGTTGATTTTTAATTAAGATGAATAATTTTCTCCCAAAGAAGATGAATTTTCGACCCAGAAAAATTTTAACCAAAATACGAATTGTTAACAAAATAATGTAATTTGGAACCAAAGAAATACATTTGTAATTAAGAAGATTAATTTTATACCAAAAAGACAAATATTTAATAAAACACATAAATTTTCAACTAAAAACGATGAAGGTTCAACTAAAAATATGATTATTTAATCAAGAAAAATATTTTCTACCGAAAAGATAAATTTGCAGCAAAATACTTGAATCTGAAAAAAACTAAAAAAAACTTACAGACATAAAATAGTTAAAATTACGGTCTTAAACATTTTTTTCTTAAAATAAATCGAATTTTCAACAAAATAGTGAAATTTGGACCAATGAAATTAATTATTAGTTCAATAATTATTTTCAACAAAAAAACGATGATTTTCTAACAAAACAGTTTAGTTTAAAAAAAAAAAAAGATGGATTTTTACACCAAATGGGTTGAGCCAAAAAGATGAATTTAAACAAATAACAAATTTTTTTTTACTAAAAATAGAATAATATTTAAGCAAAAATTTTAATTTTTAGTTAAAATAATTACTTGTCAACCAAGTATAAAAATGAATCTGCAACAAAATAATAAGATTATAAAACCAAATAAATGAATCTTTAACTAAATTATTTAATTTTTCAAGAAATAGTTTAATTTTCTACAAAATAGCTGAAATGCTGAGTTTTCTACAAAAATAGTTTAATTTTTATCCGCAAAAGGCGAATTTCAACAAAACAGTTGCATTTTCAACCAAAAAGGATGGCTTTAACAAAATTGTTGATTTTTTAAAAAAATAATTAGATTTTTAACTAAAAACATAAAAGAAGTCTTTTCAAACAAAAAGAATTAATTTAAATGTAAAAACGTGAAAAGGGGAAAAAGGGGGGAATTCTAATCCAAAATATCGAAAATTGTTTCTGGATTTTTGAAGTATTTAATATTCAAATCATTTAGAATTGTATAAAATATATGCCCTCTTTGCTTGAAGAACTTTGCATACACCTGAACCCCGATTTTGTAACCCCCGGTTTTGTAATTCCTAGAATTTCTGTCTCACGCAGTTTTTCAGCGGCCCAAATTCTAAATTCCAAATTTCAATTTTTCTTTCGAGGCGAGAGTGGGTGAGAGTCGCAATCGTCTCTCGCCCACCCTCGCCTCGAGAGGGCCGCTGTGCGCGAGTACTCAATCGAGTATATTGCGCAATATTATGAATTCCAATTAGAAACGATTCAGGCGGACCTGACTGTTTACGTGTCGAACCCCCCCAATTCAGTAACAGTTCATTAACATTCTGCTTTTGCAGATTAAAAACAAAGCTACATAAAGAAAAGATTATTAAAATTGTTTGATAAGTTTACACCTTGAATGATAAGAAGTTCCTGATATAGATACAGGTAAAATGCTTATCTTTTGCATATGATACGTTAGACCAGTCTTCTTTATAAAAAAATTCTAATAAAAATAAAAAACTATCAATCAGACAAATAAATCAATAGGATAAAAAAAATAGTTAAATTTTCAGTTAAAACCAAATATTTAAAAAAAACATAATTAATTATTAATTTTCTTCCACCAAAAAGATTAATTTTCAACAAATTCATGAAATTTCCACACAAAAAAAAAGATTAATTTTCAACAAAAAATGAAGCAGTTAAACTACAGTTGAAAAAATTAATTTTCAACCATAAAACTAATTTACCACAAACCAGTTAACTTTTAATTTAAAAAAATCGATTTTCACCTGAAAAGATGAATTTTCGATAAAATACATGAATTTTTACTAGAAAAAAAAAAGTTTCAGCCAAAAATAAAAAGTTGATTTTTCAGTTTAAAAATATTTACCAAAAAAATGAGTTTTCAACAAAACAATTGAATTTTTAACGTAAAAAATTAACTAACCACAAAAATTCACGAATTAAATTTTTAGTTTAAAAATATATTTTTCGAAAAAAAAAAAGGAATTCTCCACAAAATAATTCAGATCAAGATTAATTAATGTATTTTTACGAAATACATGAAAAACTGTGATTGAAGAATTTTTAACAAAATAGTTCAGCATTCAGCAAAAAAGATGAATTTTTAAACGAATCGTTGAATTTTCAACCAAAAAGATGGATTTTCAAGAAGAAAGTTTAATTTTTTTACAAAAAAAAAAAACGAATTTCTAACATAATACATCAATTTGCAACTAAAAAAAATTAATTTTACCATAAAAATGTACAAATTCAATTTTCAGTGTAAAAAAACTAATTTTCAGCCAAAAAACGGATTTTCCACAAAATAATTTGATTTTCAACCAAATACATGAATTTGTTAAAAAAGAATATTAATTTTTTATTGAAAAGATGAATCTTAAAATATATATTTTTTCTACAAAAGAAGATTCATTTTTAACCAAAAATGGAATACTTTAATTTTCATTGGAAATAATTAATTTTTAACCATAAAATGTATTTTCAACAAATCAATGAGATTGTAAAACCAAATAAATGATTCTTCAATTAAATTATTGAATTTTTATAGAAATAGTTTAATTTTCTACAAAATATCTGAATTTTTGACCCTAAAATGTGAATTTTTAACAAAAACGTTCATCTTAAACCAAACAATTGAGTTTTCTACAAAAATAGTTTGATTTTCATCCAAAAAAGACAAATTTCAACAAAATAGTTTAATTTTCAACAAAAAAAATTAATGCTTTACCAAACTGCGTAATTTTTAACTAAAAATTTTCAATTATCAAACAAAACTGGAATAGGTTAATTTTCAGTTACAAAATTATATTCAATCAATAAACGAAGAATTGTTAACAAAATAGTTCAGTTTTCAGCCAAAAAACGGATTCGTCACAAAATAAGTCAATTTTCAACCAAATAAATGAATTTTTAACAAAGAATATTAATGTTTCATTGAAAAGATGAATTTTAACAAAATATATATTTTTTCTACAAAAGACGATTAATTTATAACGAAACAATTCAATTTTTAACAAAAAAAAAAGAACTAACCACCAAAAAGCACGAATTAAATTCTTAGCTTAAAAAACATATTGGTCAGAAAAAAAATTCTCTACAAAATAATTCACTTTTCAACCAAAGAAATGAATTTTTAACCAAGAACATTAACGTTCTTGTAAAAAGATCAATTTAATTTTTTAACGAAAAAGTAAATATTTTAACTTTTGGTTGAAATAATTTTAACAAAGCATAAAATGAATTTTTAACAAAATAATGGGATTGTAAATCAAATAACTAAATTTGTAACGAAAAAGTCTAATATTTTGTAGGAAAAAGCTGAATTTTCCACCAGGAAATATGAATTTTCAACAGAAAAGTTAATTTTAGGCCAAAAAGTTGAGTTTTCTATGAAAATGGTTTAATTTTTATCCTTAAAAGACGAATGTCAACAAAATATTCTAATTATTAACAAAACATTAATGTTTTAACAAACTGTTCAATCAATAAACAAAGAATTTTTAAGCAAATAGTTCAGCTTTCAGCAAAAAAACTGAATTTTTAAATGAGTCGTTGAATTTTCCAGAAGAAAGTTTAATTTTTACAAAAAAACGAATTTCTGACAGAATACATCAATTTGCAACTAAAAATATCAATTTTACCACAAAAATGTATCAATTGCATTTTCAGTGTAAGAGAAAATAATTTTCAGCCAAAAAAACAAATTTTCCACAAAATAATTCAATTTTCAACCAAATAAATGAATTTTTAACAAAGAATATTAATGCTTTATTGAAAAGATGAATTTTAACAAAATATTTTTTTCTACCAAAGAAGATTAATTTTTACTTAATATTCTATTTTAATTTTCAGTTGAAATAATTAATTTTTAACCATAAAATTTACTTTAAACAAATCAATGACATTTTGAAACCAAATAAATGATTCTTTAATCAAATTATTGAACTTTTAAAGAAAAAGTTTAATTTTCTACACAATAGCTGAATTTTTTACCCTAAAATGTGAATCTTCAACAAAAAAGTTCATCTTGAACCAAACAGTTGAGTTTTATACAAAAATAGTTTGATTTTTATCCAAAAAAGTCGAATTTCAAAACAACGGTTGTATTTTCAGTTAGAAAGGATGGCTTCAACAAACTTCTTGTATTTTTAACAATATAATTAAATTTTGAAGCAAAGAAGGTGAATTCTCAACCAAAAATAGTTGGCCTGCTTTAAATAAACATTCACGTTCATTTTTAATACTGTAAAAATGTTAGGTTAAAAAAACTAAAAATTGTGCTTAAAAAAAAAAAAATATTCTATATCGCTTTCTGTTTTGTGACTTTCCGGGCCGAAAAAGAGTGAAGAAATTTTAAATTTGCATCAAATATTTCGGCATCATAAATGGGCCCCCCGTTCAGTGATTTATTCCAGAAAACGTTTTTTGGTACATTTCACTTTTTTCCTAATACAGATTTTGTTGTTACACCCTTTTTTGTTACATAAAAATCTAATGAAGATTTAAATTTCAATCAGACATTTCGACTCCGTATATGGGCCCCTTTCAGTGATTTATTCTAGAAAATGCTTTTTGGTACATTTCACTTTTTTCCTAAAACAGATTTTTGTCTGTCACCTTTTTGCATATAAAATTTGTATGTACAAAAAAGGCGACTCACAAAAATCTGTATTAGGAAAAAAGTAAAATGTACAAAAAAAAACAAACTTTTTCTAGAATAAATCACTGAAGATCGTCCCGTATATGGAGAAGAAACATCTAATAGAAATTTAAATCTTCTTCATCAAGATTACGGACCCCAAAGCCACGAAACAGAAAACTGGTATTCTTTTATGGTACGAAAAAAAAAAAATATTCTTATCATTTTATTAAAATACGTAAGAACAGTATTTTTTAATTAAAAAAAAATCTGGGCGCGCGACTTGCTGCGCTCGCAAGCTTGAGCGCGCTTAGCACGCGCGACTGTTGGTTCTCGCGCTGCGCGCTCAATAATATATTTGTCTCGCGCTTCGCGCTCGATATAGTATTCATCTCGCGCTACGCGCTGGTGATTGTGAATTCTCTTTAGTTAAAGCTCCTTCGGTTTTAACGAACACATTCTCATCACGTATCTCGTGCTTCGCACTCAATTTCATCGCAAATGCGAACTTTTCTAGATTATGTTCAACTCTATCAGCCATCCTGAAAAATTTATATCATTTCAATAAACTTATATTATTACCATTCATGATATGCATTAATATTTTTACTGACTTATTTTTATAATTAAAAAAAAAGTGCATTCTATTAAAATAAAAATTATTATTAAAGATTTTACTGCAACTTGTGTCGTCTTGCCATAAATATAATTTCTTTATATTTAATGTAGATATAATTCAGGTAAAAAATTTTGGTAAATAAAATGTTATTGTAGTTTATAAAAAACTTTTTTCTTTTAATTTTGCTCGTCTTTTGTGTCTTTTTTCCAATATTTTTTTAAAAAATTTTTAATCTTATTTTTTACGATTGAAAGAAAATCTAATCGTCATATCTAAAAATGATTAATAAAAAATTTATAGATTTTTTTTGGGGGGGGGGGGACAACTTTAGTCTGTTAATTTTAGTTAATTCCTTGTGTCGTTTTTCGAAAAATGTAATTTTTTGATATTTAGTGTTATTTTTTACGCCTTTTTTTGTCTTAAAATGTTCATTTTGGTTTATTTTGTTGGATTTTGAAAATGCTATAACTCTGTGCACAAATGTTTTAATACAAAATAAAGAGAATTGTAAAAATAAAAATAAAATAGTTCAATTTTCATTTAAAAACAAATACTTTTCAAACTGGAACAGTTTAAGAAAACTGGTTTTCAACAAAACAGTGGAATTTTTATCAAAAGAATTAATTTTCTACAAATTTTTAAATTCTTAATTAAAAAAAATCAATTATCAACTAAAATTGAAATAGCTTAATTACAATTAGAAAATAATTCAATTTTCAAAGAAATAAATTTTCAACGAAAAATATTAATGTTCTTTAAAAAAGATTAAATGCAATAAAATATTCAATAATACTTAGAATGTCTACTAAAGATGATTATTTTTTAACTACAAATTCAATATTTTAATTTTTAGTTGAAACACTTTTTAACCATGCATAAAATGTATTAAATTCAAAAAAAATATAATTTTCAGCCAAAAAAGTGTTTCTTATGAATATTTTGAGAATTCTACTAATTGAGTTCAAATAATGATACCTCAATTTATTAAAAAAACACTTTTTATTTAAACTTTTGTAAAAATAATTAATTTCATTATAAGCATATTTAGATAATTTTTCAGATTAATTCCTTTCCTTTTTGAAAAATATTAATGTTTTTTTAAAAATATGAATTTCAACAAAATACATGAATTTTCGACTAAAAAAGATTAGTTTTTTAACCAAAAATTGAATTTTTTAATTTTCAATTGAATTAAATAATTGGCAACCAAGCACAAAATAATTTTTCAACAAAATAATGAGATTTTAAAATTAAATAAATAAACTCGTAAACAAATTATTCAATTTTTAAGGAAAAAGTTTAATTTTCTACAAAATAAAACAAATGAATTTTCAAAAAATCACGAATGTTCAACCTAATATTTCAATTTTCTACTAAAGAAATGAATTTTTAACCAAAAATGGAATATTTTAATTTTTAGTTGACATAATTAAATTTTAACCAAGCATAAAATTTATTTTTTAAAAAATCAATAAGATTCTAAAACAAAATAAATGATTCTTTATTTAAATTATGAATTTTCAAAGAAAAAGTTTAATTTTCGACAAAATAGCTGAATTTTGAAACGTACTGTGTGAATTTAAAAAAAAAAGTTTATCTTAAACTAAACAGTTGAATTTTCTACTAAAATAGTTGATTTTCAACAAAGAATAAAATAAATTTTCAACAAAATAAATTAACTCTTAACCAAGTATTGAATTTTTTACGAAAAACTTTAATTTTGTACAAAAATGATTTAATTTTAATTTTAAAAAAATGAATTTTTAACATAATACATAAATTTTTAGATAAAAATGCAAATTTTACCACAAAATGCACGAATTAAATTTGTGGATTAAAAAATATAATTTTCAGGCCAAAAATTATGAAAAAATAATCAAGTTGTAAACCTAAAAAAGACGAATTTCAACCAAAGAAAAAAATTTTCAACTAAAACTAACTTTTAAAAACTAGGTTTCAAAAGAATTGTTAGATTTTCAAAATAAAAATATGATTTTTAAAATTAAAATTCTAAATCTTTAACTGAAATAGTTTCATTTTAAATAAGAAAGATGAGAATTTTTAACCAAAATTATCAATTTTTAACTGGAATAATTGAATTTTTGACGAAAAACAGACATTTTTAACCAAGAAGATTAATTTCTTCCCAAAATTATTTAAAAAGATCATTTCATATTTTCAGTTAAAAACAAATATTTTTTAAACTAAAGAATAATACAAATCAATTTTTATAATGGGAAGATTAATTTTCTACAAAAAAAAGAATATTTTTTAACAAAAAACAAAAATTATAAAAAACGAATTCTCCACAAAATAATTCAATTTTCAACCAAAGAAATAAATTTTCACCCAAGAAGATTAATTTTCTAGAACATTTTTTTTTACTAAAAAAAATTAATTTTGAACAAAAAATGAAATATCTTAATTTTGAATTTAAAAAATTAATTTTTCACACAAAAAACTAATTTTTCACAAAATAGATGAATGTTGGACCCTGAAATGTGTATTTCCAACAGAAAAGTTAATCTTTAACCAAAAAGTTGATTTTAAGTTGAGTAAAAGTTTGATGACTTTACAAAAATTGTTGAATTTTTAACAAAATAATTCAATTTTTGACCAAATAATTAAGTTTTAAAGCAAAAAAGATGAATTCATAAAGAAAAATAGTTGGTCCTATCGGGTTCTATTTATTAAATTCGCATTTATGTAAAAAATGCATTTTCTTAAATAAAATACGTTTGCCATAAATACGAAAATCAAATTAAACTTACGACAGAAATGGAACAATTAAACCTTCAGTTAAAAAAATATAATTTTCATAAGAAAAAAACAAACGAATTTTTAAGAAAATAGTTAATAGTTAAATTTTAAAAAACTTTTAAAGAAATGAATTTTGTAACAAATACTACAATTTTCCAATAAAAAACATCAATTTTCAACAAAAAGTGGAACAGTTTAACTTTTGGTTGAAAAAATTAGTTTTGAACGAAAAAAAAGATTTTCAAGAAATTAGATTAATTTTTAATCTAATTGATGAATTTTCAATTAGAATAGTTGTATTTTAAATGTAAAAAATGAGTTTTTGACTAAACCAATTAATCTTTAACTGAAAATTTTGAATTCTCAACAACAAATTAATTTTTACTAAAAAAGATAAATTGTCAATCAAAACTTAAATAATTAAATTTTAAGTTAAAAAAGTTACTTTCCACACAAATAATCTTTTCCCAAAAATAACTAATTTTTAAAAAAAAGTACACGTTCAAACAAAGAGATGAATTCTCAAAAAAAATTGAAATAAATTTGTCATTGAATCAGACGTTTCGGCCTCGATTGAGGGCCATCATCAGTGACTTAATTCTTCATTCATAAAAATGAATTTATTAATCAACGTAAATAATTTTTTGTCTTGATTTACATCTACAAAAGAATTAATTTTTTTACTATCAAATTATATCCTTCTACGAATCAACAATTTTTTGTACTAATACTTCAGAAATAAATCACTGATGAGTGATCATAATCGAGGCCGAGACGTCTGATTCAATAGAAAATTGATTTCAATTGTCTGTGGCCCTAAGGCCTATTTCACAATCAACATCAAAATATTATTAAAGTGATCAATCTATGAATAGAATAACTTAATTTTTGACTAAAAAGATGAATTTTTAACCAATAAGGATAATTACTACTACTACTACTACTAATTAATAAGATTATATTTTTCAACCAAAAATTAAATAATTAAGTTTTTAGTCAAAAAATTAATGTTAAACCAAAGAGACGAATTTGTATATAAAATTGTGGAATATTCAACTAGATTTATAGCTACATTTTTAGTTAAAAAACAAAATAATTTTTAACCAAAAAACAAACAAATTTTCAACAAAATAGTTAAATTTTCGACAAAAAGTTTCTTTTTATTTAAAGAAAAAGAAAGTTTTTAATCAAATAGCTCATAATTAACCAAAGAAGAGAATTTTAAATTTCACACCAATTTTACAACAACAAAAAAATCGATTTTAACCAAATATATTGTTTTTCAACGAAATAGTTGAATTTTCAATCAGGAAAGATACATTTTTATACAAATTGTTGAATTTTCGACAAGAAAATATAAATTCTCTACGAAGAAATCAATCTTCAAAGATAAAAATTAATTTTCTTTAAAAAGTCGAATTTTTTACACAGTAAATAAATTTTTAAACAACAGGTTCAGTTTCTAAGAAAATAAAGAAATAAATAATCAATTATGATCTAATTAGATTGAAATTATTGAAATAATGAAAGTTTGAATTTTACTGCGATCAGAAGTAAATTAAAGTCCTCGTTTTTTCGGGTCAATAAAATTCCTGATTATTTCTCGGTTTTCCGTTTTTTTTTATTTAGGATTATATTAAGAGTAGAACTGTAATTTCCTGGTTTTTTTCCAGTAAAAAATATTGGTCTTTCATAGTGGGCTCTATAATTCAGTTGGCATTTATGTGCAAAAGTGAGAAAAAGGGGAAAATTATTTTCATTGTTAACACTCTAAAAATATAAGTTAGAAAACTGGAAATTGTGTTTAAAGAAATCAATAATAATAAAATAATAATCATTGTTAACACTCTTAAAATATAAGTTAGAAAACTGGAAATTTTGTTTTAAAAAAACAAATAATAATTTTAAAAAATTTCCACATAAAAGATGAATTTTCAAAGAAAAAAATTAATTTTCCACCAAAAAACTAGTTTTCTATAAAACAGGTGAATTTTTCATTAAATAAATAATATTTAAACTAAAAGAATGAATTCTTAATCAAGAATAATAATTTTATACCAGCAAAGACAAATTTTCAACAAAATACATGAATTTTCTTTGAAAAAAAACGCTGCCAAAAATAAAATAGTTGAATTTCAGTTTAAATAAATTTAACAACAAAAAATGAATTTTTAACAAAACAGTTAAATTTTTAATAACAAAAATTAATGTGCTGCCAAATTGTTAAATTTTTAACTAAGAAAGATCAATTATCAACCAAAATTGGAAGAGGTTAATTTTCAGTTGAAAAATTTTATTCAATCACAATAAACGAATAATGTCTACAAAAAAATTCAACTTTCTAACAAAGAAATGAACTTTTAACCAAGAATATGAATGTTCTATTAAAAAGATGAATTTCAACAAACTACGTAAATGTTCTAAAAAAAAAAGATTACTATTTATCCAAAGATGGAATACTTTAATTTTAAGTTCAAATAATTAATTGTCAACCAAGAATAAAATGAACTT
The DNA here is from genome assembly GCA_010014905.2 of Druon quercuslanigerum. Taxonomy (NCBI): domain Eukaryota; kingdom Metazoa; phylum Arthropoda; class Insecta; order Hymenoptera; family Cynipidae; genus Druon; species Druon quercuslanigerum. The sequence goes on along the minus strand of JAAAKG020106184.1, from coordinate 3,937 downwards.
CCAACAAAATAATGAGATTCTAAAACAAAATAAATAATTTCTTAAACAAAAATTTTCATTTTAAAATAAAAAGTTTAATTTTATACAAAAATGGTTTGATTTTCATCCCAAAAAGGATGGCTTTACCAAAATTGTTGAATCAAAATTTTTTTATTTTGAATCGAAAATAGTGGATCTTTCTGATTTGGTTATATTAATTCAGTTACCATTTATGTGGAAAATTGAATTCTTTTACCAAAATATGTTTTTGATCAATTGGAATATTAAATAAAATTTTACGACAGAAATGGAACAATTAGATCTTTAGTTAAGAACATGTAATTTCAACCAAAGAGAAGAATTTTCAACTAACATTAACTTTAAAAAACTAGGTTTCAAAAGAATAGTTTTATTTTCAAATAAACATAGGAATTTTTTCAATTAAAATTGTAAATCTTTAACTAGAATAATTGAATTTTTCACGATAAACAGAAATTTTTAACCAAGAAGATTAATTTCTACGAAAAAATATTAAAAAGATCATTTTAAATTTTCAGTTGAAAACAAATATTTTTTAAATCAAAAAATAATAATTTTCAAGAAAATAGTTCAATTTTGAACAAAAGAAATCAATTTTTTTTAATGAGAAGATTAATTTTCTGCAAAAAAGAATATTTTTTAACAAAAAACAAATGAATTTTTAAACTAATACATAATAATTTACCTAAATTTTACCACAAAAACGCTCAAATTAAACTTTTCGTTTAACAAAAAATATTTTTCGTTAAAAAAACGAACTCTCCACAAAATAATTCAATTTTTTACCAAAGAAATAAATTTCTACCCAAGAAGAATTTTAACAATATATATGCAAAGAAATAAATTCTCCACTAAAAATATAAATTTTTAATTTAGAAGATTATTTTTATGCTAAAAAAGATAAATTTTCAATATAATACATGATTTTCCAACGAAAAAAAAATTTCAGCCAAAAATAAAATAGTTGAAGTTTTAAATAAGAAGATTAATTTTCTACAAAACAGTTACATTTGTAATAAAAAATTAATTTACATTAAAATTGTTAAATTTTCAACTATAAACGATCAATTATCAACCAAAATTGGAATATGTTAATTTTTACTTAAAAAATGATATTTAATCAATAAACGAAGAATTTTTAACAAAATAGTTCCGTTTTCAACCAAAAAATTGCACCAACTAAACTTTTAGTTTCAAAAATAGAATGTTCAGCAAAAAAAAATGAATAATACAATTTTAAACCAAAAAAAATAATTTGTAACCAAAAATATTAATGTTCTGATAAAAAAGACAACAATTCAACAAAATACATGAATTTTCTACTATTGAAGATGTATTTTGATCTAAAAATAGAATATTTTAATTTTGAATTCTAAAAATTAATTTTCAACGAAGCAGAACACGACTTTTTAACAAAATAATGAGATTCTAAAACCAAAAAAATTAACTTTTAAAGAAAAAGTTTAATTTTCTACAAAAATTGTTAATTTTTCATCCAAAAGAGATGAATTTAAACAAAACATAAATTTTAAACAAGAAAGGATGAGTTTAACAACATTGTTAAATTTTTTATTAAGAAGATTCATTTTCTACAAAGCAGTTAAATTGCTAACAAAAAAAATAATTTTATACAAACTTGTTATATTTTCAAATAAAAAAGATCAATTATGAACCAAATTTGGAATGCGTTGATTTTTAGTTAAAAAATTATATTTAACCAATGCACGAAGATTTTTCAACATAACCGTTCATTTTTTAACTAAAAAGATAACATTTTAAACAAAAAGGTGAATTTTCAGCCAAAAAGGTGAATTTTTAAAAAGAAGATTAATTTGTTTTTCCGAAAAAAAGAATTTTAAACATAATAACATCAGTTTTTCAGTTAAAAAATAATTTTCAACAAAAAAAAACGAACTCTTCACAAAATAATTCAATTTTCAACCAAGTATATCAATGTAATAATCTTAATTTAAAATTTTAATAGTAATTAAATTTTTAAAGAAAAAGTTTGATTTTATACAAAAAAGGTATAATTTTTATCTAAAAAAATTAACATTTTAACAAAAAACATGAATTTTCTACTAAAGAAGATTATTTTTTAAACCAAAAATGGAATATTTTAATTTTCAGTTGAAATAATTAATTGTCAAACAAGCATAAAATGAATTTTTAACCAAATTATAGAATTTTTAAAGAAAAATTTTTATTTTCTAAAAAAATGTTTTTTTTTTTAATAAAATAAAATGTAACATAATAGATAAACTTTCGACTAAAAGGGCAAGCTTTAACAGAAAAATGTACGAATTAAATTTCTAATTTAAAAGTTATAATTTTCAGTAAAAAAAAACGAATTTGGTCACAAAAAAATATTTTATATTTCAGTTGAAATAATTAATTGTCAACAAAGCATAAAATATTTTTTCAACGAAATAATAAGATTTTCGACCTTGAAATATGAGTTTTCAATAAAAAAGATAATCTTCAACAGTTGAGACTTCTACAATTTTTTATTCAAATTTTATTTTTTATTTTCATTCCAAAAAGACGAGTGTGAACAAAACAGTTGAATCTTCAACTAAAACAATACGGATTTAACAAAATTGTTGAGTGAAATGTAAAAATCTAAAGTAAAAACAATGAATTATTAACCAAATTATTAAATTTTTAAAGAGAAAGTTAAATTTTCTACAACAGTGGTGGAATTTTTATAAAAAAAAAAGAATTTTTAACAATAGACATAAAGTTACAACTAAAAAGGTAAATATAACCAGAAAAATGGACGAATTATATTTTTAGTTAAAAAATATCATTTTCAGCAAAAAAAATGAATTCTCCACTAAATAAATAATTTGTCAATCCAAGAAATTAATTCTTCAGCAAAAATATTAATGTTCTGCTGAAAAAGATGAATTGCAACGAAATTCATGAATTAAAAAAAAAAAGAGATTCTAAAGTAAAATAAATGAAATTTTAATTAAATTAATACATTTATAAAGAAAAAGTTTAATTTTCTACAACAGTGGTTAAATTTTTATTAAAAAAAAAAGAATTTTTAATTTAAGATATAAATTTTTGTCTAAAAAGGGAAATTTTAACACAAAAATGCATGAATTAAATTTCTAGTTTAAAATATATAATTTTCAGCCAAGAAAAAAGAATTTGTTCACAAATTAATTTTATTTTTAACAAAAAAAAAATGATTTTAAATAATTAATTGTCAACCAAGCACAAAATAATCTTTCAACAAAAAAAAAGATTCTAAAATCAAATAAAAGAATTCATAACCAAATTATTGAATTTTTAACGAAAAATTCTAATTTTGTACAGAATAGCTAAATTTTTGACCCTGAAATATAAATTTTCAACAAAAAAGATAATCCTAAATCCAACAGCAGAAATTCCTAAATTAAAGGTTTAATTTTTAATTTAAAAAAACGAATTTCAACAAAACAGTTGAACCTTCAATTTAAAAAATACGGATTTAACAAAATTGTTGAGTGAAATGTAAAAATCTAAAGTCAATTAAATGAATTATTAACCAAATTATTGAATTTTTGAAGATAAAGTTTAATTTTCTACAACAATGGTTGAATTTTTCTTAGGATTTTTTTTTAACAATAGACATAAATTTATAACTAAAAAGGTAAATATTACCAGAAAAATGACGAATTAAATTTTTAGTTTCAAAAATATAATTTTCAGGAAAAAAACAACGAATTCTCCACTAAATAATTCATTTGACAATCTAAGAAATTAATTTTTAACCGAAAATAATAATGTTCTGCTGAAAAAGATGAATTGCAACGAAATTCATGAATTAAAAAAAAATTAGACTCTAATGTAAAATAAATGAAATTTTAATTAAATTATTAAATTTTCAAAGAAAAAGTTTAATTTTCTACAACAGTAGTTAAATTTT
>JAAAKG020106173.1:0-15654 GCA_010014905.2 Druon quercuslanigerum | reverse complement strand
CACTTGGCCGGGAATGCGCGATGATATTAACGAGTACATTCGAGGATGTAAGAGCTGTTTAGAAAATAAACTTTTTCATGCAAAAACACGGGAACCAATGGTTTTAGCAGATACCCTGTTAGGAGTTAATAAGTTAATAAGCTAAGTGCAAGTATGGCATCTTCAGGCAGAAGAGAGCGAAGCAACGATCTCGAAAAATAAAAAAACAATTCTTAGCGAAACACAATAAGAGTTGGCATTTTGGACCTCCGGGCCATTTAGAAGAAAATAAGAACAATTGTTTTCTATTAAGTGGGTCGTAACACAATAAGAGTTAGGTTTAATATCGAGTGATTGAACTTTTAAATGGAAAAGATTGTCATCAGTCGATTTTTATTCTTTGACGTCCGTAATCTGTGAAGAAAAAATAGAGCTGATTTGATAAAATCTGCAGTTTTTTAAGCGGTCTGTCTTTTAACTACATAACCCAAATTTCATTTAATTAAGTCTGTAATTTATCTTTTTAATCAGTATAATCTTTCTCATTCGACACTGCAAAATTTTAACTGATTTTAAAGTTCTGTAAATTAAGTAATTTCCCAAAACAAAACATTTAAAAATGTTTTTACTTTGACATCTTCAAAGTATGGAAATGCTGAACGTTTTAAATAATTTATTCACACTGATTCATTGTACAAAATAAAAGCTCTTTCTGACATGATAAAAGTAAATTAATCGCATAATAGATAACGATCTGATTATGTAAGTAACGTATGAAAGTAATTTTGAAAGGAATAGATTTGTACAATTCCAGTTAAAAAAAATTAGTCAAATCTTTATATTTTTATTACTTATAGTTTTTAATTATGAAATTCAGAGCATCTTTTTGAAATGGGTCAAACTTGCAGATATGTAGTGGAGGATTCTTTAATTCTTAATAAATATAATTAAGAAACTTGTAATTTTTTAAAATATTTCAATTTAGAAATTTGTAATTAAAACTCTTTAATTTTTAATATTTTTATGTCAAACTTTGTCAATTTTGATGATTTCGATTTGACAGATTTATTAGATCAAAAACATTTACTGTTATTAATCATGCAAATAATTATTATATCTTTCTTTCTCTGGAACTTTAAAAATTAAATTTTGACATAAAATTAATAAATTTGTGTGACATTTAATTTAAAAGAATGGGGGAATGGGATAAAATCATATACAGAGATCCCAGTTTGTTTTCAAAAGTGAATGTTGTAAATCATAATAAGTTTTAAATCATAATTGGATTCGGCTTTAAGTAGTCCGTATAGTTTTAAATAATAAAATTTTAAACATCATTTTTAAATAAGTCGATCTTGAAGATCTGTAGGGGACTATTCTTTAATTATTAATCAGTATGTTGAAGAAAGATGTATTTAGATTATTTATTTATTTCTAGTTAAGGAATCCGTCATGTTCTTGCAATAACTCTGAATTATGTTAAATAAAAATTTAAATATAAAAACTTAAAATTAGAAATATTATAAAGGATGCTGAAAAATAGATAAAAAGTATTTTCAGAAATCCTTCAGTTTTTAAATAATCGTAGATTTGCTTATCGCATCACATTACACATTTTTTAATTGAAGCAAGTCCAATTTAATGAATTAGAATCATTTTTACATGCTTATAATGACAAATTGTATTGTATTGTCTCATTTTATCACATTTTAATTGGTTTTCATAATTATAAAAATTTGGGGTAAACACTGGAAAATTACAAATAAAGTTGTGAATTCGGCTCCCGCTTTAAATGATCAATTTATTGTTTGCTAAGTTATATCTTAGAGAAGATACGAAATAACTCTGACGTATACTATTTATTTAAGATTTAACGTACATGCTTAAATTTTGAGTAATATAAATTAATTTGATTTAAAATAATTTCTTTAGTTTAAATAAATCGTACTTGTTCCAATAAGCATTTTTCTTTAATTTATAATGATTCTTTTATTTTGCTGTTATTTTTAGTTAAATAAAAGCATATGGTAAATAAACGGTTTTTATAATATATTATAAAAATATTTATCTTATTTATCTTATCTTAGTCATTTAAAAATCCTGAGTTTTTTTCAAGTTTTTCGTGTTTGACACTGATCCATTTTAAGCTGTTATAGATAGAATATTTGCTGAATTGTTTGTTGTTATTACGATCACCTTTTGGACTCTGCCGTTATTAATTTACCTCAAATTAATAATCATTTCGGACAAACGCAAATAAATAAATTACAATTGACGAAAAACTTAAGATTTGTATTAAGAAACAATAGATATTGTTATTATATTCACCAATATTATTCAGGATGACAGTCAAAGTAAAGACCAAAGTGTAAACGATTCCCATCTTTGCTAATTACAGTGAAAACTAACGGAAGCTTTTAGTAGGTAGTAGGTAGCACGAAGGATTTAGTTAACAGTTTATGTGATAAATAGTCTGATGCAGTCTTGATATACAAATATGATGTCTCTATCGTTATTTCAATTATTCAAGGTAGCAACCCTTGTCGTGCTGAGATTTTTATATTTCATAAATCTGTCCAAGAAATTTGTTTGCCTTAACCGATCCTAGGCTGAAAGTATCATAAAAAGATTGTATGGAAGCTTATTTTCTTACAAATAAAATTGGATGCAGCAAAGTTGCGGAGAATTTTTTTTATACAGAAACAAGCTTTTATTTAATTAAAGCAAATCATTTTTTTTTAATTCGTCAGAAGCTTTAGGAAAAAATATTTTGGTCATTAAAATACTGGTTTTTCAAATGATTAATATTTGTAAATTTCAAACTGAAAGTATTATTATAATTACAAGCCAACCTTACAACTTCAAAATAATTGAAAAACGATGAGGTCATACGTGTTATTTTTTTAATGAACTTACTAACATCTTTTTATTTTCTGAAGAATTATAATATTACAATGTAAGAAAAAAAATATTCTTCAGATTTTATTTTGAGCTCTAACGTATTGTATTGAAAAGGCAGAAAAATTTGGTAAAAATTTGAATGCTACAGCAGACAAGTATATCAAGTGAGGAGACAATTTAATAATAAAGACTTATTTTTTTAAGTTAACGCAACTTCTCGTGACCCTACTTATAGAAATTTGTCACCTGGGTCTGAGGTATCTCGATCCGGAATTCTGGGATCCTAGGAAACCTATTAGATTATACAGCCTTATCCTTGCGTTCTAGGCTCTATATGGGTGGAGGAACCTTTTTCACTACCTGGTCCTAGAAACAACACTTATAACATCAATCGTAGTTTTAGTAAGTGCGGTTAAAACAATCGACCCTTCAAGGTTTTCAAAAATTTTACGGAAAACAATGCGATGAACCGACATAATCACAATACTTTTGAGTGGACAAATTGACTCATAGGCGAACTACTGAAGTGTTGCCCCTAAATATAGCCCCTAAGCATAGCCCCTAAATAAAAAGGTTACATGGCGCGACTGCATGCTATGTGTTCCGAGGAACACATTGCAGCCATCCAGTAGCACGTGCAGCCATCCAGTAGAGAAAAAGCGTTTCTTTAGGACGAGAAAAAATATCAACATCCAAATTTCTGTCAAGCCCAAAGATCTGGCTGAACTGAATAACCACTTTAGTGGAGATATTTACAAAGATCATCTTCAAATGAAATGGACAAAATACAGCGAGAAGTTTGACGGATACAAAACTTAAAATAAAACTAACGGCTAATCATAATAATAAAAGACGAATAAATCAACTTAGCACTGTAATGGGCCAGCGAAGAGTGTACGCGTCTCGTATTCAGTATGCGATTGACTAAGTAATATCTGGCAGAAATTTTAAGCCAAGGTCTGACAGTTTGCACGCATGCTGTGGATTCGTCATTACACACTAAACAATTTAAAGCTGCGGAACATCAGACAGTTACTGTCGAGGAGCCGTCAAAACGAGAAGAGATCAAGGCATTTTGGAGAAGAGTAGGTAGTGAGTGGAGTAGTAGGTGGAGGGACCCACAGTGCTTCTATATAGTATGGGCAACCTATTTAACCCTAAGAATTAGAAGTCAAAATAAACGCATAAAAGACTGCATCAACGCATTTTCCTACCAGAGCTAATTATCGATGACCTGGATTTCCAAACGTATAGCTTTTGTTTTAACCTCCATATAATTGTCATGTTTCTGTTAATACTGTGAAACCTCTCCTCTTTAGCCTCACATTATTAGCACTATCTCTAGCACTTCGCAATTTCCAAGAAAACTTCTTTGGCATACTTGAATGTCAAAAGCATTGGGTCAATCATGTATTTTACATGGGAAACCTCAAGATCTATGCTAAAAATAAAGAAAAAAAGGAAGAAGACTGTTAAAAAATACAATGGGAAGATTGGAATAGAGTTTTAGATACCAAAATATGCCTACGTTAATTTGAAGCGAGAAAAAGTTTATGTCATATCAGAAGATCCTTAACTAGTCGATGGAAACGCTATACGAAATTTCGGCACTATATACCCGAGCGAGCCTCAGAGCCGGGTAATTTTACAACGCAGACAAAAACATTTGAAATTATAGTACCACGAAAAGGAGGTCTCTCCGCACATGCACAGTAGATGAGATTTCCGCTCGTACAAGAGTGCTGGCGAACACAGAATCAAGCGGCAGTTGAAAGTCAGCGCGTTGACAGGAGTCAGCTCACCCATTTTAACATCAGAAAATAGCGCACGACCAGTGCCGAATCACAAAACTCGGATTTCAACTTCGTTTCAAGCCTCTAAGGCTTGAAAGACAAATTAAACGTACAATTGCAATCACCAAAAATTATCATGAGAGAAAGCTCGAGAGGACGTCGTTTATTGAATAACTTGTCACACTTTAACCTGGTGTGTCGAAATGGTGACTTTGGTCAAGGTCAGAATTAAGGTTCATTTCAGAATTCATAGTCGATTCAGTGTGTTACTTTAATTAAAAGTTAACTACCGAATCTTTGCTGCCTTTAGTACTATTAAGTTTTTCACTCGAGCAACAAAAGTATTAATTAATCTAGTGTTCGCTAGGGCCAACCAGTTTAAATGTTATCGTGCAGTCACTTAAGCAAAAAAAGGGGTCAACCTCGAAATGTGAAATTATAAGCTAGAAACACGTACACACCTTTAATTTGGTGTTCTAAAAGTTGTGTCAAACGTCACAAAAATCGATTTTTTGCGACTATCTAGGTTTCTATAGCTCTAATGATGTTGACATCTATCATAAAACATATAGAGCATAAATTTTCAAACAATTTTGTTGCAAGCATTTTTTCTTTTGCTCAATATTTTTTGAGATAGAGGACGGAGAGCGAGCAGCACCTAACCATAACTACTGTAATTCACGGTCAACCGTGAAGTTTTTGTAAAATCAGTATAATAAAACGAAACTTATTGATATGCTCATTGAATAGTTATTTTAATTGGAGGCACTCAATTACATCAAGATTAAATTATCTTTAAAAATGTTGGAAAAGGCAATGTCAAAACTCCAATATATTCTCTCCATATATTTTCTCATACTTTATTTTCACATGCATTCAGTGACTGTGACACAACTTCTACTATATGCAAAAAAAGAAAAACAACTTTCATCAAATTACTCCAAAAACTTGTGAATTTCGACCAACTGGCTCAAGTTTTTCTACAAGAAAACTACCTTGTACAACAATTATATAAAAATGGAGTACGCTCCTTACTATCGATATATAATGCTCCTAAATCTGAGGACAATGCTAATCATCTTGGACATACTTAGTTCGTTAAATCTACAAAGCTCCAAAAACCTGTTTCAGTTGTCTTATATTCCACTGACAAGTTCAGCAGCCCATCAGTATAAAAATCTATTGCCCGTTTCAAAAATGGTTACTTTAATTAAAATTGCAAGAAATATACAGCTGCTGAATAATGATAAAATTAAAATATATATATACTCGGTTAATTTTCTACATAAAATATACATTAAATATATTAGCATCAAATTAAGATACACAATAAGTATTTCATTTAATGAGTTTTTAATTGCACAAAGTAGGTAAGTATTATTGAATGAATATATTTTAATATATTAGATATATGTAAAATGTTATTAAATACAATGCATTAACTAATAAATAATACAAACTATTTGTTTTAAATGATATTTCAATGATTCAATATCTTTATTAAAGATTTTCTTCACCGAGATTCACGGTTAACCTTGCATTACAGTATGTATGGCTGAGCACTGCGCGCTCTCCGCCCTTTGTCTCAAAAACGGTTAAACACATGTCAAAATGTTTAGGATTTCAAAATTTTTTTGCAGTGTGTGGAAGATCAGGTTATGTCGTATGGGCTAATGTTTGCTTTCCACAAATCATCCGGCTGGTTACAGGTCCCGAAGGTATTCATTTTATTATATCAATATGGTTTCATTTTCTCTTTACCATCCCGTCATCGCCAGTTTATTCTAGATGAAAGCTGCAGAACACAGCATGCACACTCTAAGCCTCTAGGGAACATAATATATAGCTATGAAACGCATGCGGGAACAATGTGCATCTAAAGGCGCAATGCAACACTAAGAGTGCTTCATATTCTCTACAATTGATTCTGTCACGGTCTTGAGGCCATAGTTTCCCTTGACTTCAAGAAATAAAATATGTTCGGTATCGAATTTCCGGCACCATTCGACAAAAAACTTATAGACAAAGACTGTGAAAAGAAAGAGAGGTGCAAAGACCTTGCAAGCGAGTTGCGCCAGTTATAATCGAAATACTCTGTTAAGCTGGTTTCCCTGGTCATCGGTGCTCTTTTGAGTGTCAAGCTTTTATTGTTTCGTAGCCTGAAAAGGTACCTTGCGTGTTAACGAAATGGTAAGATATTTGTAGAAAAAATGCAGAAGGCGGTCGTATTTGGGTCTATCCTAATCCCTGGAGTGCAGGGTGCATTTTGTAATATAATTTGATTATAAGATAAACAAATATTGATGCAAAACACAATTTTTTTCAGAAAACATCATTATTCATTTGATTACAACAAAAATAAAAAATAAAGCAATTTATTTCTGCCTACAAATATCTGCGATGTACATTTGTAATGCGCAATTTTCAATTGTAATGTCTATTTATCCTAACGACAAAAGAAAGCGATTTCCGGGCATGAATATACTTTCAAGATGAAACATTTCTGATGTTAATTATTATTGAATAAAATTTGTTTGTAACTATGAAATTTAAGAGCTGACAATTTTTATCTGATACTTCTGTGCCTTGTATGAATGTGACGGAAAGTTATGGAAAAATTTTGTTTAGGAGATAAATAATTAAATTTAAAAAATCGACTCTTTTTCGCTGTTTAAATGCCATTTTGCACATCCTTTTTGAATTTCACCCCACTGTGCGGCGCTGCGCTGCGCTACTCGTGTTGTCGTTTTTACTGATCTCAGGCAGAGAAATAAACTCCGATTAATAATATCCTAGTACCCAGGTTATACAAAATATCAATGGTATCCGATGTGAGTTAATTCTAAAACCTTCTAATTTCATTCCTCCTCAAGAAATATCCACAGAAAAATTTACTATTTTATTTGGACTGTCATGGCCTCGGAAATAATAATATACGGTTTTCCGAGAATTGATGTATCGGCGGTTGTGTGATAAGGGATGCAGCGGGCCAAAATGTACACTAACAAAGGTCAACTAAGCATTTTCTCGTTCAATAGATTTTGCATCACTAACTTTCCTAGACCTGTGATTTTAAAAATTCTGTGCAAAAATTTCGGTAATGTACAAGGATTAAAACTTTAAAAATCATAATACATTAATTTTATTTATATTTGCAATTACAAGTTTTTTGTATTATCTAAAGCTGGTTTATCATAACAAACAATTTTATATTTAAATCATACATTTTCATGTAATTGAATCAATAGTGCAGATCACGAAGGCTTAAAAGCTCTACTCTGTAATGCGATTGGATTGGATGCATGGGTCCTACTGGAGTTTTTAAGATTTCATCTCGGGTCAATAAGGTAATCATGTCGCTTTCCATGTTGATCTTTGCCCGCGCTTTATGGTGATGATGGCGATTATATGTATATATTCCAATAAAAACGGTACTTCTCTCCAATATTGCGTAGACGTCACCATGGGAGTTCGACAATACAATTTGTTCTTGGGTGGGCATAGATATATACGATTTATATTTTATGGCTATTTGAATTCGTTTATCCACGGGAAAAGTGTATCTTCGAAGTTCAAATGTCTGGCTTGAGTTCATATAAGGAGTAATCCGAAACAGTTCGAGTTGGTCAAGCTGATATTCAATTCCACCTACTGCAGTGATCGTGGCCGGTGGAACCATGCACCTCTCATTGGGTGGAGGAGACTTTAGCCTGGTACGAAGAGGATGCTGGGCACGAGAAATAGACTTGGACCTGACACGAAGAAGAGGCTCGGTAGGAGAATGAGACGTGGTAGGAGGATTAAGTAGTTGAAGACGAGGAACGCCAGGAATGGGTTCGCCATTAGGCAGACAATCAAACTGTAAACTTATCTCTGCAAGCAGAAAAAAGTTTACATAGTTTTAGTGCGTTGGTATATCATAATCGTTTTGTCACAAAATTGCGAAAGAGAATGAGAGCTCTGAGGGAAAATTAGGGTTCTAAAGACTTTAAGTGCTCAGAAAAATGCTAACGAGCATGAGTCTAGGTTCCAGAATATGCTCTAGATTTACATTTTCTACCTTTAATAATGATAATTACATTATTTAAATTTAGTGGAAAAATATTGACGTGTCTAAATGACAAGGTGCCATCTCGGTGGAACTGAATAAAAATTTCCCCTACTTCAGACGGCGTTGGTGTTTTCAATACTATTTATATGGGATTCTTAAGCTTTTTCCCCGAGATGAAACCTTTTTATTTCGTCTTATATAGACGGGACCTTTTTATTTTGACCCCTCGATATATAAAATGAAATTGGAAAGGGCGCTAAATTTATATGAAAAAAAACTCCAAATAAGTGAAACAGTATTATTTGCATCAAAAAGTGCCCTTTTCGGGGTTACAACAACATCCCAGTTTCTATATCCTTCTAAGTATGAAACCAACCACACATCTAGAAAAAGACATATTATTAAAAAAAAATTTCGTATTTAAATATATTTTTAACACTTTTAAGTTGTGTTCTCAAGTCAAAAAAATTCAAAAAATGCATCGGTAATATAGAATAGTGTACTCGGCTCTCGAAATAAATAAAAAAGTGTAAAATAAATTTAAAGTGTGTTAGTAATAAGAATCTAGTTTTTTCCATTACCGGCAAAATTACGGATTTGAAATTCTCATTGAAATTCGTTCAAGGTAACTTAATCATAGGTGCTCATTAATTATTATTAATGAAATCTGAAAAACAAATAATACAATTATGGGTCTGAGTTTTCCGAAGGCATCTCAGTTGATTTTGAGATAGTTGATTTTAACAATACCTGATGAGAGTCGTATTTTTTTATAAATTATGAGAAATATAGTCTGAATGATACCCTTCACGAAATAATATTATAGAAAAAACCTTATAAGTCTAGATAGAATGATTTTCACATAATTTTTTCTTTAATATAGGACGAATTACGTCATATAGCTTAATGTATCTGGCAGCATAAAACGCAACAATGCCGCCAGCAGATTATTTCACGGCTGGCATCAAACTTTCGCAAGCGCCTTTGCACGCAGTCGGATAGGGCTGCGCTGAAGCCAAAACTAACCTAGATACGTAACGTGATGGGAATTGAAAAAACTAAACTGAAGCCAGCGTCCAAGTCTAGAATAATAACTAGATTAAGTAATTTAATTTATATTAAAATTTACCTTAAATTTGAAGAAACCTGATTCAATTTATAATAATAAAGACAGAGCTTGCTCCGAATACTTAATGTAGTAAGTCAGTGTCGAGAGAAAAATCGTAGGATTCAGATTCAAAGACACCAGGCAATGAATACAATAGAAAAACAGTCGAATTCTATTTTACTCGAATCCAAACCTGAAGAAGAACTATCAAGGGCATTCCGCATACGATGAACTGACATTTGATAAATATTCAAGCAGCCGCTGGCGAAGGTTAACAATCTGCTAGCTTACAGTTAGCGTTAATTTTACTTTTATCCTTTTCTTGATAGATCCAGGTATCACCACTGTACAGCGCAGTCTGCATAAATATAGAATTATGCATTGTACTTTTTGCTTCACACACGAACTCCAAAGATACGAGATGTGTTGGTATAGCGAAATCTAAACATACGAGCGTGAAAGGGGTTCCCACTACTGCGACGTTTAGATTTTGTGGGTAATGCATGAGAATGTGGGCGATTTTCTTTTGATCGCGGTCTAGCTGCTCGTCTTACCCTCTCCACTCGGCTCCCCCTCACGATGCTGACTGAGCGAGAGCGCCGAGTCAAGCCTTGCTAGCGGAAGGCCCCTTTGTTAAAATAAGGCATAAAATATTAAACATAAAAATTTTATAACGTTGCAATCAGCAACTTAAAAATATTATATTCGGAAATTTAAGTTTTTAATGATTCCAACGATGCTTCACTCGCAATTAAAAGATTAAAATTGTAATAATTTGTAGCATATTTTAGTTTACGTTTTGACCAGTAGTAGTCTCTGGAAAATTTAAATTTGACATTTTAACAGAATATATACTTTTTTACTCAATTCCGACTGATAAATTAGTTTTCAACAAAATAATTCATTTTTCAAGCAAAGAGATAAATATCACAATAAAATTAATTATTTAACTAGGAATTGGTTTTAATTTTTTTTACTATAAATTGTTATTATTATAAACAAATTTTTTATATGCTATCTTCAGTTCTTAGAATCATATAAATATTAGATAATTCATCAATAATTATATGATTAACTAATATCTAAGTTTTTTGAACCATATGAATTACATGTATTATTTTTATTTTTTCAAAGATTAGCATTTTCTACAATAATATTAAAAGGATGATCTTCAATTTTAATATAATCTATATTAGAAGCAAAATTAAATTTTTAATTCTTCTGATTTAGTTTAAAGACTACACTTATGTTAAAATTAAAACTCTGTATTATATTTGGATTTTTTAAAGATTTTAATAATTTAAAGATTATTATTTAAAGATTGTCTTTTAAGTATTATGGTATAAACTCCAAAAATTTAAAAATATAGTAATAATCTATTTATATCTAAATAACATGAATTTAAATAATTAGGTATAATTATTTATATTATTAATTATAAATTATTAAATAATTATATTTATCTAAAAAACTGCCGATAATAAAAAACTGTGTTTATTATAACAACATTTTATTTGTTTAAAAAACATTAAAACCAATGCTTAGTTAAATACATTGAAAACTCATCTCTTTAGTGGAAAGATCGTTTTTTCTTTAATTTAAAATTAATCTTATTACTCAAAAATAACTCTTGTTGTGTTAGAAAATTCAACAATTCCATTCTGATGAATTTCAAAATTTCAAACAGTTAAGTTAACAACACACGACAAAGGTGCCATCTGCTGACAAGACTCGACCCAGCGCTCTCGCTCAGTTAGCCTCACGAAAAGAAGTCGAGTGGAGAGGGTAAGATTAGCAGGTAGACCGCGACGAAATATAAATCGTCAGCGTTCTTGCGCATCCCCCCCCCCCCTAATTTAAACGTCGCAAGAGTAGGAGCTCCTTTTTCGGTAGTATTTTTGGAGTTCCCAATTCCCGCTTATCTCGTATCCTTGGAAATCGAGTGTAAAGCTTAAAGGGCAATGCATAATTTGATATTTAAACAGATTGTGCTGTGCGTTAGTGAGACCTAGATCTGTCAAGACAAGGATAAAAATAAAATGGTCACTGTTTCTGTGGTAAGCTAGCAGACTATAAACTATTAAACTATGTTTCCATTATCTTCCTTAAGGGGCTGCCTTGAATTCTCAACCTGCGTAAATCAAATTACTTAATCTAGTTATTGTCCCGCGCCAGAGCACTGGCGTCAGGGTACCTTCTCTAAATTCCCGTCACGTGGTGAATTTAGGTTATGTTTGACTTCGGCGCTTCCCTATCCAACCCCGTGCAAAAGTTCTGGCTAAAGTTTGATCTCAGACATGAAATAATCTGCTAGCGACATTGCTACGCTTCTTGCTAGCAGATACATTAGGCTATAAAACAAATGTAAATAAAAAATTAATTTAAAGCTGCGAGTATTCACGCGGACCTAAATTTGAAATAGGGCAGAGGTATAAGGGAAAAAATTGCTTTGATAAAAATTTCTTTGATATATTTTCAATTTAGATAATGGGCCCAGCTCTGCAGATAACCTTCTTATACTCGTTTATACGCCTATCTATCTGATCTTCTCAATTACCTTCTCATTGGGATGAAATTGTAAAAAAACAATCAAAAATAAAAATGTTAAGACACACAACACGCAATTACTGGCCATTGAACTGAGAACTTGAATGTATTTTTAGAATTTTTTTTGTAACAAACAAGAATTGTTATTTGTCTCAAACGTAAAAATTTAATTAAAATAATTGTAGATATCTTATTTATTATAGTTACCTATATAATTAAGGATGGCTAAGACGATCAAGACAAGAGTGTAAAAGATCCACATTTTTGCAATTAGAGAAAAAACTGATTCAAGAGTTAAGGAAGAATTTAGTTAACAGTCTACGTGATGAATCTTCTGGTATTTTGTCAAAGTACGTATATATGTTTCTTATCTCAATCATTATCTTGTGAATTTAAGGCTTATTTGCGAAAGCTTTCAAGAACTTTGGTCACTTAAACCAAGGCTACTACAGATCTCGAAAATATAAGAATATTTCGAATATTATTTTTAATGTGTCTCCTAGGTTTAAAGACAACAAAATGTTTTGTTGAAGCCCAGTAGACATAAAAGCTATTCTATAATAGCATTGTGGATGGCGGAATTATAGGAAAAAGTTATTTCATCAATAAATTAGTTAATTAATTGTCTCTTGAACTCACATGCACCACATGGATATTAAGTACTAGATATTATAGAGTAAAACGAACCAGGCTTTATGAAAAATAATGGCACCAATGGCAGGAAATTTTACTTCTAAAATTATATTTTCATGATGGTCATGGCAAGGTCGAATGACGGTGAAATTTGTAATATTGTTTAAATCATCGGTGTAAGTTTGGAATTGAGGTTTGTATGATTTTTGGAAAAACTTTTAGAAAAAATAAAGATATGAAAAAAAAATTGAATTCACAAATTACAAACCAAAAGCAACTGGATTTGTTGCGAATTTTACAGAACAGCTTTTCAGAAAAAAATGTTTTTGAAATTCAGTCTACGTTGAAACAGTTTAAGATAAGCTGAAAGTCTTTTTTTTACTGATTTTTAAAATTCTATTTGCAAGACATTTGAGGAGTCGGAACTGTCTCATTACTGGAACAATGTGCTTGCAATCATAAATTTGGTGAAAGATTTAGTGCGAAGTGATCGCGAAAGGAACAGGAATTTGCATTTATCGACGGTAGGAAAGATGCAGAAAGAAGCGCCAGATGTTTAGGAACACTTTACAAAGGAATGCTTTGCAGTTCAACGATCAAGTGCACCATTGACTGGAGCTAGGCGCGATATTTTAGTAGAGCAATCCTTGAATACGAATCAAAAATCAGCAGCGGGTATAATTGAATGTACTTAACTGAAAGGATTCGTTGCATTGTGGAACATTGTCTACCAGGAAATTGTGACAATTACGCAGTTGTACAGCAATATCACTTATCTAAACAACAGCAGTTGTAAGTTGCTCGCCCACCATGAATTGTCTATTAAAAATACGGAACCTATTGAGGAAAACGTCTAGAAAATTTTAAGCTTTATTAAACATCGAGTAAATCCTTCCATGTCGGGACCTCAACCACTTCGAAACATAAGAAACGAGCAACTTGTAAACAAGAGTTCAACAAGTGTACTTTTAGATGCTTTTGTTATAGGTTGTACGCAGTACGAAAATATTAGGACAGAAAGATACATTCTGAAAACGAAATCCTCATCTGTGCTTATTGCGCGCTACAATATTCCATCTTTCTTGCCTGAAAAAAGGAAGGCCAGAGAGCGTGGTTACGTCACGAAAAAGTTGTTAACTTTTCAATTGGAAAACAAAGATTCGCTTTTTAATTGTACTTTTGATTTTTAGAAACTGTGGATGAAGCTTGATTCTCAGTCAACAGTGATATATGTGCTAATGCATGAGAATGCAATACGTAAGCATGAATTTTGTAACGTTTTTAATGCGGTCCATCATTTGACGGAATCCGACAACACTAGCAAGATCGGAACCAAACTTTGCGTTATGTTTCTAGAACCATATTTATTTTTGGGAAATTTTGGTCGAGGTAAGATGTATAATTGTTGCGTAATTTTTCTAAAGATCGATTCAATAAATACATCATCAAGCGCAAAGCGCGAGAACTAACAGTCGCGCCTCCGGGTACAACGCGCGCTGCAGATGTGCCCCCCCAGCGAGTGGATTTTTTGGTTCAAATACAGACAAAAATAAATCCATATAGAGAAAAGTATATTTAGATTAATAAGAAATTATTTGAACAACTATTTTTGAGAACTTGCATTAATTAGTACCGCACTATGTGAAAAGTGGAAAATAAGTTAAAGAATTAAGAAAAAACTGCAAATATCGAGTATTAATACGGATAAAGATAAATACGAACAATAATAATTTGATTGAACATTTATTTATGCTAAATTCAATTAATTATCAAGTGACTGCCTATGAAGAATAGAAAAATAGTTTAAAAATTGAACAACAAAAAAAACTGAAACTTTCTACCATTTAGTAAATATAATATTATTAACATTTCTGAAATGAAACAGATTTTTGAACTATTCTTCTAATTTTCTATAAGTTTAATATTTAAATAACAACAACATTGCAAGATTTTACAAAGCAGCAGTTAAACTGCTGCAAGTAATTCGCTAGCCTTTTGTTCAATTTTAAATGCAAAGTGTTGTAGAAACCTGAGAGATAACGCTATCGACAGGACAACGTGGGAGCCGTGCCTTCATAAAATTTTCCCGATCTATAAATTGTTTTCACTCAGCCTTAATCGCATAGTGGTGCATATGATTATCATCATTAAATTCATATTATAAAAGAAATCAAAAATTCGCCTTCCATGGTTTAATTAAAGAAAATGTTCTTCGATGAATAAAGGCAAATAAGTTAAAACAAACTCATATTATTTGGTTAAGTGTGGTGTGCGACGTTTTGTTGACATTGGTTTGCCATCCTCATCAGGCTAATTTATTAAAATGAAGAAACACTACATATATAATCAATATTTTTGCATGTTCACAGTATGAGTTAAAAACAAACTAAAAAATAAATTACCGTTGACATTAACTACTATGCGTTCATTAAATGTTGACCCCTCTACAAAAGTGGGAACAACTCTGCGAAAAAAAATCGCTATTAAACAAGAGTAACTCCATTGCAAAGATAATTTTATTGTGCACAAATATTCTATTCAATGACATTAACTAAAAACAGTATGTTGAAAGATGCGAAGCAGTAAAGGTTAAAAAACAGGGTTCGCGGACCTACTTTTTCGTTTGTGGACTTTCAAATGTC
>JAAAKG020106162.1:0-15654 GCA_010014905.2 Druon quercuslanigerum | reverse complement strand
GTTTTATAATTTGCAACTGTAGGAGGTATTATATTGATAAAAAGTGTAAATTTCGGTCCAACTATGTTAGTGTAATTCAAAATGCCATTCAAATGGTTCTTGTAGAAACAAATAAAATTATTACTCTAAAGGGCAGTTTCGTATTAGACCTTTTAAAAACTACCAATCAAAAGGGGTTTTGGTCGTTTAAAAAGGGACAGATCGCGTTCTGGCATTTTCAAGAATGCCAGAACGCGTTCTGGTCGTTTTGACAATGCCCATATTGCGTTTTGGTCGCTTAGTTCGGTCTTTGGCCGTTTTTAAAACAGCCACAACGCTTTCTGGCATTTCTGCAACGGCCAGAACGCGTTGTGGCTGTTTTTTTCGGTCTTTGGCCGTTTTCGGTCTTTGAGCCTAACATATATATATAAAGACATAAAGTAGTTAACGTTTAAAATTTAAAAATAAATATAATTTTGTTTTCCCTTATTTCTAAGTTAGGTTTAGAACAAATATTAGAAAAAAATATTTTTTTATGACAAAGGAATTAACAATTCAATGTGTAGGTAATAAAGTATTGTAATAAGAAGGACCAGTATAAATAAATAAATAATAAATATTGTAATAAATATTGTGAATTTTTACTTTAACGCATAAGTTAAGAAGACGAGTAAATGAAGACTAGATTTTCTTTGTTGAAAAAATTTTGGTTAAGGAAACAAGAAGTGTGTTAATGCCCAAAAATATCAGCAATGTTTATCATTGTGTATTTTTTTAAATACACGATGATGGATAAAAACACAGATTATTTTAGATTTTGGTTTATGTCAACATTAAAATACCTGTAAATAAATAAAGTAAAAGAATTTAGAAAAAATTTTGTAGGAACATTGATGATAGAAAGTTTGTAATTAGACAATCACACAGTCATTAGTAAAAGTTTATAAATACCCCATTGTTGTTGATAAAAGGCGAGCTGTATGGAAAGCTTAAAAAATGAAACAGCGTAAAATTTCAAACTCTTATCGCAATTACTCAACGCACAAAGATAGAATTCTTATGCATGCACCTTGTCATAAGCAACCTTAACTTTTAAAGATGGTACACATGCTTCGGAACCATTCAGCAGAGACTTAATTTAGAATTCCTGAAGTTGGGTGACGCATTTTAAGGAGACTTCAGAACTTAGCAATTAAATTGAGGTTTAAAAAGTTATCTACGCAAGAAGCATCTTGCGTTGTTCCGCGAAATTTTTTGTTGCTTATGAGTGTCATGCAAAGTCGTCAAAAAAATTGAAGTGAACTTGAAAAGGAGAGTTGTTGGCTACAATTATTAGTGAATTAGTACATGATCAAATAAGTCTTGCAAAAAAGAAGTAGGATTAGACAGGCAACAGGCGACATGCGAAACAGCTAAAGGATCACAATCATGTGTCAATCAGCAAGGCAGGCGCTGTTGCTACTGTGGTAACCGGAAACATCTGAGAAGTAATTGTCCTAAAAATTTTAAAGGAGCAAAGAAAAAGCCACATAGCGCCTAAGTACTATTTTTACAACAGAAAACAAAAATTATTATAAGAAGGTAAGTGTTTTGGGCAAAAAAGAGGAAGCCATCATTGCTACTGGTAGCGATCTTCATGCAGCCTGATCAAGCTTCTACTCAAACTTATAAACTCCACCTTTTACTTCCAAGTTTATTTCTTTTGGCAGTGCTGACATAAATGAAGGTAGTGCACTGTAAAGTTTTATTGTGGACTATTTGCTATTCCCAAGGTTAGATCTACAGCAAACTCGGATGACGGAAACATAAGGTCACTTAAAAATTAAGCATTAATTATCTGAAAATTTTTGCCAGAAATAACAAGGAACTAAATCTAGCGTTAAGGATTGTCTACGAGTACATTAGGAAGATTTGAATGCAGTTTTCCTGGTATACCCTGATACGCTGAGCTCATTGACAAAAGCGCTATACCATAGACTGGCGACAAAAAGATCTATGAATACTTACACCTGAAGGTCCATATCAAGAAAGCATAATTGAAAAAATTTCAGGAACAGCTTTTTGTCAAGATGATGGTCGGAATCGTCTAAAAAATTACCTGGATTGTAGTCCGATATTTTTGTTTGCATGGAGTTGAAAATGTTTTCTTTTTGAAGTGTTCAAATTTTAAAATACAAAATGTAAAGCAGGCTTCTGATTTGGTTTTGTGCCGTCTCACTAAGGGCGTATTTAGGAAGTCAAAAACTGCTGTAACTAAGAATTAATTATTTGCTAAAATTTGCTAAAATACAGTCAAAAAGATTTAAAGCAAATTAATATGATTAAAATTTGGCGAAAGGAGAAAAAACGTATCTCTGAGAATAGATCATTTTTTTTACTGTAATCAATTTTTAATATTCGATTTCTCGCTATTTGCTGAAAAAAAATTTTCCAAGATATACATCACTAGTGCTTTCCTGCTTTTCTTTTTAACATGAAAACTTTACGCTTCTGTTGAAGAGGGGATTTTCCTAAACGAAAATTAATTTTATTTGCCGAAAATTCACCTTCCTTTCATTGTTCTTGATTCAAAACTAAAATCTTACCGGGGTAAAATAGTAGTTACAAGCATAACCTCTTTTAATCAGGATGCATGTATTTGCTAAAAAGTCAACTTCTTTGCTTGAAGTGCATGTTAGCAGTTTAAAAATATATCGGTTTTAGTGAAATCTCCTTTTTGGTAAAAACGTAAATGTTTTGTTGAATGTTCGTCCTCTTAAACTTAAAATTCGTCTGAATAAAATTTTTTTTTTTAAATTACACTTTGATAGAGATACTTTTCTTTTTACTGAAATGGATCTAATTTATCGAAAATAGAATATATTTCAAATTAAAATCTTAAAAATTTATAGCGTTTTATATAGAAAAAAAGAATTTTTTCTCTGCTATTTCTCTGCGTAAGACCGTCATGTATGAATATTAACGCATCAGGGTAGTTTAGAGGGGGTAAAAATAACCCAATTTGCAATTAAGTTTATAAACTGCCCTCAATAATTCTCCTTATATATTTTTAAAAAAAGTTCAATATTCAAAGAAAAAATTCCCGCAAGGCTTTATATGTTATCGTTATATTTAAAAGTTTAGTTACACTCGTAGAAGTTCTATACCACTCAATGATCATTCTGAAAAAATTGTTATCTTATCAGTCTATTTAGTTTGAAGCATAATAACGCCTTTCTTGACAAGCAACAGAAAACTATTGTTTCTTGAAAACTAACTAAGTTTAACTAAGATTGTGCTAACAATATTCTGATTTTTAAAGCATACAATAAGGTACTATACTAATATTAAACAGCATCCAATTTTTTTGAGTATTTAAGTAATTCTGTTTGGGAAACGAATTCTGCATTAGGATTTTATTTTAAAGAGATTTTTAATATTCCTGTTAAAAATGGCATGTATACCAGGATTACATAGATCAAATCAATTGACTTTGTTGTCTTATTATCTGTTCGACTCCTACTGGTTCGAGAGCACAACATACAAAGTTGCGTCCATCACGTGCTAGCTTAATGCAGTGAGCTGTAAATAATGTATATTTATGGTTAATATATAACAAATCAACCATTAAAATTCTTTAGTATCAGGATTAAAAAATTAAAACTGTGGTATATGTTTACAGAAATAAATTTCTTACCTCTGGCTGTGTCAAAGTGCACGAAATGTAATCCTGGACTGTTTCCACCAAATGTACATTGGAACTTGAAGCGAGTCGTTGTACTCATCGACGATCTTTGAATGCATTTGTCTGTTAATCAATTTATTAATGTTTAATAGCAAGTCTACATCCACACACAATGTTTTAGGGAGTATTTTTTGCTATCGATTCCTGCCAATTAAATAAAAAATGCTTAGATTTTATTGAATAAAGGTTTTTCCAGAAAGGACATTTTCGAATTAATTAATCAAGTTATGTAAATCTTTCAAACTGTCCAGAGAAAGCGTTACATTTTCTATTGTGAAAAATATTTGAACACTCTTCCCACTTTTCGTGTCGATGAAACACTTCACATTATACGCATGAAACATATTCTTAAACTCACTTTGAGCTATCTCTAGGGTACGGTAGAGTGTAGCAATAACATCATTGCAAAGAAGGCAGCAGAAGAAGACAAAAATTAAAACTCGCATAGCTGTTAGTGATGAAAAACTTTTCAATGAATTTGCTTTCTAACTGCGTAGCTAAGCACGTAAAATTCCTTCAGATTTCTCCGTTTATCTGTAGACCTTTTACGCCTACTTTTTAAAATGAGTTTGAAGTGTAGCCATTAGAACTGGCAACTTTGATAAGAACTGAGATAAGAATGTCCTCAATGTAGTCCATTCATTAGGGCACTCGCTTTGTGTCTTCAATATTAGGAAATTTTATAGCCATTAAACAGTTCGCGAAAATCTTGATTAACTCAGTTACCAGGACGTTCATTTACATGTCCCATACAAGTTTATCATTAACGACTGCTTGTGATAAAACATATACTAGCTAATTCAGAACTAATGTCACGAAAATTATCATGTACGGATATCACTGTTAACATTTTATTTACTGTTATCAATTAGCCGTTAAGTTATTTTATGTAAGAATCAGGTATCTGCGATTGCATTTGGATTAGGCAGACAAGATTGACGGAAGAAACTGAAAGCGCCAAGCCAGTCGGTTTTCAATCGTGTTTCTTGAATTTAAGCGTTGCGCTTTTTGCTTCATAATGGAAGAGTTTAACTGAACAATCTCATCATTTATTTCACAAGTATCATCTCTGATACTTTCCACTTCTGATACGTGTTATCTTACCCAACACCCCCTTCTCTCATTCTACTGTCCTTTTGTCCCCCCTTCCATACAACAATACCTCCGTGCTTATCCCACTCCTTTCCATCTTCACATGCTCCTCCAACCATTGCTCCACTTTTGCATCTCCCTTCCCGCACAATCCACAATCAAATCTTGATGTGTGAAAAC
Organism: Druon quercuslanigerum; assembly: GCA_010014905.2. Lineage (NCBI taxonomy): Eukaryota > Metazoa > Arthropoda > Insecta > Hymenoptera > Cynipidae > Druon > Druon quercuslanigerum. Next base: position 10,679 of record JAAAKG020106162.1, on the reverse strand, counting down.
CTTCTTTTCCTTTATCCTATTTTGTTACGCATTACCCACAATTTTTCTTCCCGGCTCTCCAATTTCACAACCGCCTCCTTTCGTCCCTTTACCCTAACTTTCTGTACCTTGTCTTTGAACCAGCCTATGCTCTGTAGCGGAAGACTTCAACCCATTCCCTTCTACCCCGCATTTTAACTACAATCCTCTTATTACAATATTATTTCGCCTATCTGCCTTCTCTCTTTTCTTCATTGTCAACTCGATTTCCCTTATCCTTTCCTTATTTCCTCCTTCCTCCTTTTTATTTCCACGCTCTCCCACTCTATCTTTATTATTTTTCTCCACCCTCTCACAAATACTTTGCTTCTCGCCCTCCACCCTGTCAACTGCTTCAAACTTTTTTTGACCCTTTCCTTTTACTCCCTAATCTTATCTTCCATCTGCTTCATTTTATCATTTTTCCCCTCCTGAATTACACTACCTTTCTCTGCAGTCCTTCTACTTTCTCCTTTAGAATTTTTACCGCCATTTCCCATCTCTGATCTCTTACCCTAACATCCTCCCTCATACCTTCTATCTGCCCCATAGCCCCACTTCAGTCCTCCCTCAACTATCTCACCTCGCCTATCATAACTCCGAGAGCTTCCTTCTCCACCTGCATCTCCGTTTTTATGGGGGAGGGGGGTGACCTGCGTGTTTGTACGCTTTTATTAAAATACGCTTTTCTACAGACTCTCTTTGCAGCCTGCTTTCATCTTCAATAGATCCTCCCCGCCACTTGCGCTCTTCATTTTTGCGTTCTGGTAATTTCCTTTTACTAGCACGCCACTCGACACCGGGCTACGCGCAGCTGACCGTGTCGTGGCCTCATATTAATTTCGTCCACGTAGAGTTCACTACCAGCACTGCATGCAAAAAAAAACCTAATGCAGCCAGCAGATGTGCCTCAAAGACGCTGTCGCTCACCGCCCAAAATTTTCCCTTTCTTTGCACTGTTTCCCCCGAAAGGCTCCTAAAGACACTTGTTTCTCTTCCCTAACATGTGTTAAAACTAAAAGAACCACCCTTGTTCACTCTGAAGGCCCAAAATATTGTTCACAAAACTACCCCGCTCTCTTGTCAACCTAACCTCAATTTCCCTAATTAGCCAAATTTCACCTCACAACTATTATGAAAATTATTTATTAACTCCGCGGTTTACCCGTAACAACCCTACTCACCTTCTAAACTTCCACCCTTACGCCAAATCTTGATTTGTCCTAAAGAAAGGAAATAATGGAATAAAGAAAGAGGTCTATCCAAAGAAAAATAAAAAAGAGATCAAGTACTACAAGTTCCACGAAATGTGACATTTCCCACAAAAGTGCCTAATCAAGAAAAATCAAAAAGTTGCGAATTTTACCAGTTACGTTACTATGCATTTTTCGCCGAGGAAGGGAGAGATGCATTCGGCCAAGTAGAGCGCAATCTGATTTACCGATAGTGGTGCGTCGAGACACATGAATAATCGCCTTTATTGGTTCACTCATTACCATCTGATCAAGACCAAAGGGAGAATAGCTCTTAGTGATGGCAAGAAGTAAAATATTGATGTTAAAGGTCAAATGCTCTCACAGAGACTTGTGAATGGTTTATGGTGTGATGCTCAAAACGAAAATATTCTTCATATTCCTAGAGTGAATACGAGCCTGCTCTTTGTTGGAGTCTGTAATAATAATGATTATATTTAATAATATTTAATAATTCGAAGTAAACTTCAAAAATAACTTTCTCAAATTAGTACGCAGAGAAGAAGTTACTGCATCAGGTTTGAGGCAATATACTGATACATACGAAAGTTTCTTCCTGTCGTGAACTCTCGTACAGAAGAGACAAGCTTGTCATCATACTATCTACGTGTGTGGCATGAGACAGTTGTTCATCGCACTCTTTAATTTCAAAAAACTCGTGAGTAGATTGGGAAAAATTCCGCTAGCTCTTTTAAAGTCTAGACGCTCGTATATGTGGAGCTCTTTTTCCTTCGTAGCTCGTGTCTTTAAAGTTTAAAGATTTCTGCTTCTCCAAATTTTCATCATTAAAAATTTTGGAATTTTTAGTGTTTAATTAAATCCTCGAACAAAATTTCCGACAATTTTAGATTTTTGGAGGTTTTTCAGGATTTCGACAAATAAAATTTCTCATTGAATAGATTCTTTTAAATTTCATCCAAATGACGTAGAATTTCAATATTAACTCAAAACAATTTTTATTTAATTTTTTTTGTACTGAAAATTAAAAGCATATGGACGGAGTCTTAACGTGCTTGCTATATGTAATAAAATTTGCACCGCTACCAATTTTTTATTTTTCGAGTTAAAATATTGCATTTTCAATAATGCACATGGATTTTTAATCAAGCAGTTAAATTATCGACCGAAAAGAATAATTTCGCTCTACAAAAGACGACGTTTAATGAATATAAATCAGTGCTATTTTAGTGCTATTTCATAAAAAAAATTTTTTTACATTTTATTACAATTCGTCAATATTATTTGAATTTATTTTTGACTCTTAATGTTTCTTCACAGTTAACTATAAAATGGGAACGAATAATTACTTTTTAAATATCAACCACTTAAGACTATTTTATAGATTTAACTAAAAATCCTATTCGTAGAAAAAATGTTATTGGCGCTACTTATGATTTTTTTGCCTTTTTTATAAAAGTTGTTTCTAATACACTGCCCTTCAAAAGGTTTTTACCACCTCTTTTTTGGTGACTGATTTAGCTCTTCTAATTTTAATTATGTCAGAGCTAAGCAAATGAAGCTATTTTTACGATAAGAGCTTATGAGAATTTGTCACAAAAAAATGTCCTACCAGAGTGCAAAAAGCAAGTCATCCTTGCGCTAAATTGTTCACTCAATGTGAGCATTTCGCCAGCTCACCTTTGTGCTTCCATCTAAATTATTTTCAGCGCCCCGAACTATAGGGTTATTGGCGATGTTTTTCGACCTATTTTCGGATGCTGTTCATGTTCGATTGTTTTGAACCGGATCTATCTTATTTAGTGGTTTACGTAGTAGCGTCATTGATGTTCCGACGTGCAGCTAAGGAAAGGGTTAACCTGTACGTCTAGTCTGGCATAAATATGAGCAGGCTGAATATCCTGAGGGGTAACATGGTGTCCCAATCGTGACCAAAGTCAGCGCAAACCCCTCTTACAGGGACCCTCTATCTGCTCTCTGTGGAAGCGTCCGGTGGTTTATGCATAAGGAATCGAAACCGCAACCTAATTGGAACCAAGATGATTGTGAAGCAAGTAAAGATTAAAGGTGTGTCCAAAGACCCTGAGCTTTCAAGATGGGTTGAAATCTCACTCGGAGTTGGGGAACGATTTTATCCTCTATTTTTTTCTGAAAAACTGAAAATACTATTTTAAGCAACGGAGACGCGAAAAAGACGACTTTTATCATCTGATATACCTCGAATCTGTTGGAAAGCGCCCATCTGAGTTGCTATTGCTATTTTCAATGCTCACGTCAACGATTGTGAAATCGCTCACCTTGTCCACTATTTTTAGACAAGAAAAAGTCTTCCTTCTCGCATAGTGGTTAGACAGAAACATTTGGCAGTAGATGGAGTTTTGTACTCCAAGTACGAGGGAAATGATACCTTGTGTAGTGGTACCTTTCACACTACCAAGACTATTTTTTTTTTACAGGGAATGGGTACTGAACTTAGAGTTAGATTGACATTTTGCTTTTTCTGTGCTGAGAGTTCCTCAAAGCCGTATAGGAATCATAGGTAAAAAAATTTTGCCAACAGCTACTCGACGAGAAAATACACGAAAACTTTACAGAAATTTGGAAGATCAGTTCTTGTCGAAGGAGCCATGTTTTGCTTTCCTCAGTTCATCAGGACCTAATTCAGGTACAGTGGGTTTCATTTTCGTATTCTTATCAACCCATTCAGTCTGAGATAAAAGAATGCTCTGATTTAAACAAAACTGATAGAACTGTTATTTCTTGAAAAAAGTTTTAAATCTGCCTATAAATCCGGATTCAATTCCTTTGCATGACTTATCAGTGGTTCGATTCCTACTGGCTTAACAGCAGAACACACAAAGCCTAGTTTATTAGATGCTAACTTAACGCAGTGAGCTGTAAAGAAGGTATATTTTTATCAAGTATTTAATAAAACAAAAGTTGACATTATTGAATGTACAGATGGCAAAACGGAAATTATGATAAGTGTTCACATAAATAAATTTCTTACCCCTGGCTTTGTCAAAGTGCACGAAATGCTATGCTGGACTCTCTGCACCGAGTCTACATTAGAACTTAAAGTAAGTCGTTTTTCTCATCCTCGATTCTTGAATGCATTTTTCTGTTTATTAATAAAATAATTTAAGAACTACATGCGCATTTAATTAAGTTACTTAAATAAATTTTCTAAGCTTTCCTGAACATCAATGTACAATATTGATTTGTCTTAATATCTGATTGTTTTGTGCAAATTCCAATTCTTGAATTGTTTTTCTATATTTTTTAATTGAGAAATATTTAACTATTCTTACCGTATTTCTAGACGATGATACTCTTCCTATGTTATGCATAAAATATATTGTTAAACTCACTTTCAGCTTTCTCAAGGGTACGCTAAAGAGTAGCAATGACATCATTGTAAAGGAAGCAGCAGAGAAAGACCAAAATTAAGACTATAATGGATGTTAATTATAAAAAAAATTTCAATGAATTTGTTTTCTGACTGCTCAACTAAGCAATTGAATATTTCTCTAGATTTCTCGCTTTATATGTACAAAGTTCACCCCTACTTTTTTATGTAGGTTCTTGACTGTTGCCATTAAAATTGTCATTTTGATCAGAAGAGGGAATTTGTTTTTTTCTAGAATTTAACGACATTTAATAGCAATTAAACTTGTTAAGAAAATATAATTAACTCAGTTATCTTGAGAATAATGCAATCACCAGTATAATAAACTTCAGTCAAAACGTTCTGAAAATAATTAGATTTCAAGTTAACTGATGCATTTTCAACTAAACTAATGAACCTTCAACTGAAATAGTTGAATATTAAACCAAAAAGAAAAATTCTCAACTAAAGCAAAGAATCTTTAACTGAAATAGTTAAATTTTCAACAAAAAGGAATTAATTTTTACTAAGAAAGATCAATTGACAGCAAAAACATAAGTAAATCAATTTTAGGTTAAAAATTAATTTTGAACTAAACAGATAAATTTTTAAATAAATTTCTAGAATATTTAATTTGAATAATTTAAATTTTTAGTTAAAAAATTAATTTAAAAATAGAAAAATTTTTAACACAAAAAAAAAAATTTTAAAATGGTTGTATTTTTAGACAAAGTAATGAATTTCAAACTAAAATTGTAAATTCTTAACTGAAATTGTTGACTTTTAAATTAAAAAGATGAATTTTCAAAGAAGAAGATTAATTTCTATCAAAGAGATTAATTTTCAACAAATTAGTTAAATTTTTGGTAAATAATTTCTTTTCATTCAAAGAAAAAACATGTTTTCTATCCAATAACTCATATTTTAACTAAACAAATAAGAATGTTTAATTAAAGTGATTAATCTTCAAAAAAAAATTAATTTTCTACAACACTGTAACTTTCAGCCCACAAATTTTGCTTCCAAACTAAAAGACGAATTTTCAAATAAAGTGATAAACAATTAACTGTAATTAAAAAAAAAATTGTATTCAAATTGTTAAAATTTCAACAAGAAACTATAAATTTGCGACCAAAAATGGATATTAAAATTTTCAGTTGAAGGAATTAATTTTCAACCAAAGCGCTTTAAATTGAAAACAAATCAGAAAGCAGTTTATATTGTAAATTTTTTAAAAATATTTGTTAAAAATGTAATCACTTTCTTAAAAAGACATTCAATTTGGTTGAAAATTGTTTACAATTCTTATTTTGGTATTAGAAAGTCTTTTGCATTTTAAAATTCACCTGCTTTAGCAGAAATCACAACTTTCTTAGATAAAAATGCAACTGTTCCGATGAAAATTCAACAACTTCATTAAAAAGTCATAATTTGTTGTTAAAAATTTTACTGCATATTTTCTAGATGAAATTTCAACTTTTTTTAAATTTTGGTTTTGTTTTTATTTAATTAAAAATCCATGAATTTTAAGAATATCATTATTCATTAATTATTTTCTGGTATATTTCAAAAGCTACTAAAGTTATCAATTTTATTTATAAGACTAAAAATATGCGAAATACAATTTTCTATTAGAATGTGTCATTAAAAAAATTAAAAATTGACCTTTTGATCGCCAGAGGTTCAATTTTATATCAAAAGTTCGAGGACCCTAAAGTTAGGAGTCTTCTGCATTGCCTTCTCCTTGGCAGGGATGTTGTATTAAGCCAGAGCCGAGAATTTGATCACAAATATATTTTGTTTCTCGAAGTCTTGGAGAACGATGTCAGGTCTCGAGTGTGCATTGGATACGTCTGATCAATAAATAAATCCTCAGAAAATATTTTATTTAAAATAACATTGACTTATTTACCTATTAGCATTAATTAGTTAGTAATTTAAAAAAATTTATTTTGCCTAATAAATATTTTAAAATATTCAAAAAATTCAAAGATAATTTGAAACTTGCAAAAAATTTTATTTTTTGTAAATGTAGATTATCTTGATTGCTTAGAATGTTTAGTCATCTAGAAAGATACAAAAACATGGGTAATTTAAAAATTATCAAAATTTTAAAAAAAATTTAGGTTTTTTACAGTTGTGTGAAAAAGAAGCCTCTTATAAATTTAAAAAGGTTTTGCTAGAATCAAACAATATTCTCTAGATTTCTGGGGAAATTTTAAGTTATTTTCTGGTAGATTATAGGACTGGTAAATTATAGATAATAGGATTTTTCGTATGTAATTCAAATTTTTTCTTCAAATTACTTTCTTTAATCAAAAAAATACTTGATTATAAATGTATGTCATTCGACATTTTTTATTAATTTTATATAAAAAATGCCTAGTGTTGTCATTAAAGGCAGAAAGAAATTGTTTTTTCTCTTAATTTTCTTTAAGTTATATCGCCAGTGATGTTTAATAATGGGAAATTAAAACTTAATATTTTTAATAATTTTATAAACAAATTATACGAACAAAATCCTAGTGTGGACATTTCAAGACAGTGAGAAAACGTTTTTCTCTTAATTGTCCTCAAATAATATCAGCAATGATATTTAGTTATAGAAATTTATCAGTCAATATTTTTCTTATTTGGAAGAAACAACAATTGACAACCAATTACATCACTGGCAACATCATTTGAAAAAAATTAATGAATTTGATCACATAACTTGTTCATAAAAATGATAAAAAGTATTGGATAATAATTTCTCATCATTAAACATCACTGGCAACATCATTTAAGGAAAAGTAGGGGAAAGGCGCTTTCATTCTGTCTTAAAATGGCCACACTGGATATTTGTTCAAATAATTTGATCATAAAATCATTACAAAATATCGGATTACAAATTTTATTGATCGAGTTTTTATGAGGCCCGCTTAAAGTTCTTATACCTCTTCTACACGGCCTTCTTCTTGGCAGTGATGTTCTATTGGGCCGGAGCCGAAAATTCGATCACGAATATATTTCGTTTCTCGAAGTTTTGGAGAACGTTGTTAGGTCTCGAGTGCGCAGTGAGGACGCCTGATGAATACATAAATTTTCAGCATAGATAAGATTTAAATAACATTGTTTTACTTTCTTATTAGCATTAATTGTATACATATCAGGATTACATGCATGACATTTGGTAAAACTATAATTGCTTAACGTTAATGATAATCTAAATCAATCCAAAATTAAATTCAAGTCACTTAAATCTCTTATCAGTGGTTCGACTTGTAGCGATCTCTTAGCACAACATACAAAGCCGCTTCCACCACGTATCTTCTTAAGACAGTGAGCTAAAAAGGTTGTACATTTTTTTCAAATAAATAATAAAACAATCATTTAAATGGAAACAAATTATGAATAAGTCTCCAGTGTGACATAACATTTTCCCACTTTAGAATGATTTTTTTTTTATTTTCTTTTATTTATTTATATTATCATTTAAAAATTTCATTTGTAATAAATAGACATAATTGTAATTTTCTTACCCCTGGCTGTGTCAAAGTGCACGAAATGGAATGTTGGAGAATTATTCTTTTTCTTGACTCTACATTGATACCTAAACCAAGTAGTATTGCTCAGAGACGATTTCATGATGCAGTTCCCTGTTAATAAATTTAGTGATCTTTAATAACCTGTTATAAACCTACGTTCAATGCCTTGAGTGATTAATTAATTTTTTTCTCACTACCGCTTCCGACTGTTTACGAATTTTTGTGTTTGAACGTGTTTTAATGTTTGTGAAATATGTATTAAGAACCATAAAAAATCTACCCGCTGCGCGGGCACAATCTCGTCGTGCTCTGCGCGCAACTGTAATTTTGTTATTGTGAATTCTCTTTTGTTAAAGCTCCTTGGTCATCAGCGAACACATCTTCATCACGTAATTTTTTAAAATGGAGAATCTAATCTCTTTAATCTCTTTAATCAACGCAAATAATTAATTGTCTTCATTTACATCTATAGCAAATTAATATCTTACGATATATAAAAATTTTTTTTTTACTATAAAATTATATCCCTCCACAAATCAACAGTTTTTTGTACTAATATTTCAGAAATAAATCACTGATGAGGGCCCATAATCGAGGCCGAAACGTCTGATTGAATGATACATTGATTTCCATTTTTTGTGACCCTAAAGCCAAATTTCACCATCAACATCCAATTACTACTGTAATAATTTATATGTAAATAATTTTTTATAAAATAGTTTAGTAAATTTTAGTTACATTTATTTCAGTTTTAAAATTTATTGAATTTTTAATTATTTCTCAATGAAAATAGACTCTAATATTCTTATTTTTTAAGTATAGTTTTCACGAGCTAAAATTTTTATATTAATAATATCAAAATCAAAATAGTGATCCCATTGCCATGCATGTTGTGAAAAACCAATATTTTGAATTTCTTATTTACAATCCCGTTTGTGTTCTACTTTCTTTGTTGTCTTTGTCTTTATTTTTAAACAAAGAAAATTTATGAAGTGTGTGGTTGTTTGTGAAATCCAAATTAATGTTATATTTTTTTCACCACTTTTTAGACGCTCAGAAAGACCTTTAATATATTGGAATGAAACATTTTAATCATATTTATCATAATTTTTAATCCCCTTTTTATTTTTAGATGAATGAATTACAAATGAATGAATGAATGAATCATAAATTTCATTGATTCTTTCTTTAATGATTTAGTTAAACCTTGAACTATTTTCGTAAAAATTAATTGCATTAAAATTGAACTATTATATGAGAAATTTCTTTTATTTAGTTAATAATTTATTTTTCTCACTGAAAATTTGACTAATCCATTTTTTTCTTGCTGTCGATCGCTTTTAGTTGAAAATTGAACTATTAAATATTTCATTCAGTACTCATTTTTTGAAAATGCAAATACTTGGTTTTCAGACAAGCTAATTTATTTAAAATTTATTTTATTGGTTTAGAATTTAAGTATTTTGTTGGAAAATCTTTTTTAGTTAAAAATTAATTTTTCCATAAAAAAATAAATAACCCATTTTCTTACTTAACTCAGAGATGAAGTACGTTTTTTTAACATTCATTTTCTTGGTTAAAGATTTAATTATTTTTTCTAACTTTATTTTTTTCCGCGAACTTAATTTTTGAACTAAAAATCTAACTATTTTGTTTTTCGTTAGAAATTGATTGTATTTATTTTTAAACTTAACAATTTTGGTCCAAAAGGAACTTTCGGGTTAAAAATTCAGATTTTTTTGTGGTAGAAAATTCTATTGTAAATTTTCAATAATTTGACGAATTAGTTAAAAATTTGAACTATTTGAATAAATAATCAAGTAACTGGTTAAAATGTCATCTTTTTTACTCGAGAATTATTTTTTTTTAATTACTATTTTCGTATTAAAAATTCGTCATTCTAAATTCAAAATTGTTCTTTTTTAATTCAGTATACAATATTTCACCATTTATATGAACATCCACTTTTGAGGGTTGAAAATGCAATTATTTGTTTAAAAATTGTTTTTTATTTGGTTTTGTTTAATTTTCAGTTAAATACTGAACTTTTTATCTGAAAAATTACCTAAATTGTTAAAATTTTTTTGTATAAATTTAACGGTTCTTATTTGAAAATCTTTTTTGGTTGAAATATTAACTGTTAGATTTTACATTGCAAATGCTGTTTTTCTGGTTGAAAATACAACTAATTAGTTGAAAATAAAGAAATTTTTTAAAAATTAATTAATTTGATAAAAAATCATTTCTGTGGTAAAAAATTTAACTATTTTGGTGAAAATTCGTTTTTTTGTTGTTGAAAATTTATAAACTGCAATTTCACCATTCCTATTTTAATTTTTTTTTTGTAAATTGTCCTTTTTTGTTTAAAAACTAAACCACTTAGTTGAAATTCGTCTTTTTTGTTTGAAATTTTCTTTGAAAATTAATTTATTTTAGCTAAAAATTCATTTTCTTTGATTGAAAATTTAATAATTTTTGTGGAAATTATTCATTTTTTTTTGTTACCAAATTTATTTTTGTCAATTGAAAACTTAA
>JAAAKG020106151.1:0-15655 GCA_010014905.2 Druon quercuslanigerum | reverse complement strand
AATAATGGAATTTCCAACATAAAATAAATATAAAATAGTGCTTAGGTGTAATGAAAATTATATTTTTAATTTCTAATAAGTAGTTTATTATTTTCTTTTACACAAAAATTTTTTTGACACAAACAGCTGATTTGGCTGAGATTACATGCACTTTCTCACGGAATTAAAATAATCTATTAATTTATTGAGAACGCCCACTGTGGGCGTTCTATGAATATACCCAATAAAAGCTAAATCAAGAAATTAAACACTGGTCGGCCGTATCAATATAATTTTTGTTAAGTAAAAATTTGGAATAATTTAAAAAGTTTGAGGATTCATTTTGTTATATTCATTATATACATAATGTTATACTCATTATATTCATTTTGTTATCTGAGCTGCCTAGTTGGGGCCCAATTGATGCCCAATTATAAATTGGGCTAAGCTAAGCCAATTTCCACATGCGATAGTTTCTTTTGCCCCTGTTACTGCTGCGACCCTGTTGTCTGTATACATCGAGACGACTCACATTTCACAGTGCTGTATTACAATCACAAAAGGAAGCAGTCGGAACAGCAGGAACAGAAACCACACAGCATAAGTGGATTTATAACATTAACACTAAGTTTCAGGAAATTAGGACCGACATTTCTGAGGATTGTCGAAGAATTGATATGCTTGAAAGTTTAACTGTCAGCAATACGGATAACGTCTCAAATATCAAGACGGAGGCAAGCTGGCTAAAATTGAAGGTCGCCTCACTTGGAGCTTCCCTTGCCTATAAAGTTTAAGCTGTGCTTCAAATTACCCTCTCGATCTACGAGTTAACTGTTTAATCAAATGAGGATCTTTCATTGGTCCTGGGATCCGTTGCCAACACACTGAATTCTCCCCTATAAAAAGGAGAGCATTGAACTGGATTGTATGACATTGAAAAAAGTGTACACTCTAATGCCTATAAATCTAAACAAATTCCGTTTTAACGAAATGGTCCTTTAACGGCATTCGAATGCATTGAACGGAATTTGTTCCATTCAATACATCCGATCACTGAAGGCATTGCAGGGCAATTACCTCACACGGTCATTAAACTGCATTCAAAGGCATTAACTTAATGGCATTAAAAAGAAGCCACTTTATTGTCCAATTTTTTTGTGGATTCAAAATGATTGGAGCGAAAACTTTGAACAATAAGAAGCATATTCGTACAAAAACGGAATATTTTTAAATGTATAGGCATTAAATTAAGGCATTAAATACCATTGTAATCCACTTCAATGATCTTCTTTTTTTCTGGGGCCCTTTAAAATAGATACCCAATTGAATATCTATTGCATTCGTAAATCACCAACGTCTTATCCACTGCTTGCACCTATCATCGTTGCCAAGATCAACAGCCAGGTGTTAAGGAATAAGATAGTTGAGCCGAGAACAAAAAGTACGAGATTTCTCTGCGACCAATCTTGGCTGGCCAGATGGTAATAAAAATCTTATTTTTATTCGTGAGGCTTAGACGCCTTTTAATCGAAGGATATACGCTTCTGATTTAAATTTAAGGAGACAAAAGAAGATTAAATATCCTTAAATTAAGAAGGAAAGATCTTTTGTCAAAAAAATGATGGCATGCCTAGGATTCAACTGACACTGCTTCAACATATAGAACGATTTCAATAGCAATTATGTTATCTACGAAAAGAAAACACACACAATGGTGTAATATTATTATTGAATATATATATATATGTTACGGCCGTTGGTAAGGAAACACCTAAATAATTTTCCAGGTTAAATATTTTTTTTCAAAAGGGTCAAAATCATTCTTGGAGTCACTTTTAATTAGGAATCAAGTGGTGACGTTTAATTTGACCTTGAGCTTGATCTTCATGGTTACTTGAAGGTCAACTTTGTTTTTTTTTTTAATAGGAACTCCTATTCTTGACAATGGCAATAGAAAGAGCAGGAAATTTTACTTCCAAAAATGTACTCATGTCAAGGGGTCATGATGACCTTGAACTAAAAATAAAAAATGACCTTTCAATAACCTTGATGATCAAGCTTAAGGTAACTCTTTAGGGTTACCTTTCAATAACCTTGATGATCAAGCTTAAGGTAACCCTTTAGGGTTACCTTTATGTTAACCTTGAAGGTAAATATCAAGGTCAAATTCAAGGTCACTAAAGGATTCCTCGTCAAAAGTTACTCCAAGAATGACCTTGACCTTTTTCGATGAAATGTTTTACCTGAAAAATTATTTACGTGTTTCGTCACTTTTTGGACATATCTTCTGACGGCAAACTTGATATTATATCTAAGCTTGTAGCTTGAAATCTTGATATTGGTCTTATTGAGAATAATTGTATAATAGTAGGCTTAATTGTGAATCTAGCGTACTTTTATTGTTCTAATAACATCATAATATTCAAGAATCTCTCTGGATATCCAGTTATCGATGTACCAAATCATGTCCACTTTTGTTGAGAATTTGTCTAGAGGTCTCTACGGCAATGCCTTTAGCTTTGTTAATTATTATTCTCTTAGTATGTTCCTTACATGTATTCGTCACCTATTTTCTAATTTTAACTGCAGTCACTTAGTTTGGGATATGCTGGTTATGGTTTATTGTCTTAGACATTTTTTACGAGTTCTTCAGGAGCTTCTTATTTTTTAATTGTTTTGTAGAAAATCTTTCTCGCCATATATCAATGGATACCTTAAGAATTTGCTATGTTAACGCCTAGTCTCTCTTGGCACATTTTCTAGAATTTAAAAATTTCTTCAGTACATGTTTCTACCTTGTAATAGCTGTTTCTGAGTCATGGTTATCTTCAAATATACCCCCTAGCCTCATTGCAATTGGCAGCTATTCGCACCTTCGAAGAGACATAATGGTCTGAGTGGAACTCAAGTTGGAGTGAGTCCAGTGGCTACTTATCCCAAGCCCGAATTTCTCTTTTGAAGTCAATTCAACTTATGACAGTGTTTTAGTGAGTGTAGTTTATAAATCACCCTGTGCCTATTATTATACAGAGCTTGAATTTAAATTTTTTCACTTATTCCTAACTTCAATAGCATTATCGTGACTGGAGATTTTAACACTAACATTAATCTCGCTTCCAATCATACTCAATATCTAACATCTTTGGTGTACTCTGCGGGACTCTTGATTGCACCTCATGATTCCTCTCACCATACAAATCGTTCTAGTACTCGTATTGACTTAATTATTGTAGACGACGTTGATAATGTTGTAACCTACCAGCAACATACTATCTCCTTTCTCTTTAACCACGACTTGATCAACATTGCCTCTAAATTTTCCAATAACGTACATTCAAAAACAATCCAAATATTGGTGCGGAATCTCTCAAATATTAAAGAGCGTACATTTTAAGAATACTTAATGACGTATGATTGCGAAAAGATATTACTAGATACAGATATGAACACAGTAAAAAAGGGATCAATTTTGTTGCAGAGCATTTTGCTTCAACGACCATTTGACTCTGGAGATCATAATGATCTGTCCATTCGGATCAATTTAATATTATTTTTTGGTTCATTTTCAGACTAAATAAAATAATCACCAATCCTTGGCGCAGGTGTCATAGCAGCATAACCTAAAAATTGTATCTAACCGAAAGCGAGTGATAACTATACTTTACAGCCGATATTTTCTAATATTAAATTTCGTTATTTTTTTTTATTTTTTCAAGTACACTTCACTTCAGTAGTTTGACATCATACATGATCCCAAATTAGATCATTATGATCTTAACAGTCTATGATATTGATTTCGGTATCATTTTGAACACTTTTTCTTACTGTGTACACGTCCCTAAAAACTTGAATAAAGCTGCCCCTTGGATCACATCTGAAAATAAAAACCTGATGAGGGAACGTGATGGCAAGCGCATATTTTCAAACATAACAAAAAAACAGTATAATACTAGCTTAATTTCGTAAACTGAGTAACCTAGTTTAAACTAAGATTCGGGATGCGTGCAATCAATACAATTGTAACGAGATTGCACATAGAGACAAAAAAGAGGACATTTAGCATCTTCTTAGACTTTAACATATAATCCCGCTCAAGTACGAATCTATAGATAGAAATTTTCCGCCTAATGACGTTTTAAAACCTTTTTTTACATTCCCAGTTCGAGACTTATCATCATCATCTTCCTCTATCCCTTTTAATTCAACATTTAATGACTCTGGGGTTTTTCGATGACATCACTCCTGAAATACATTTGAAAAAAACACTTAAAACCAAATCGAATTCTATTGGGACTGATGGAATATCAATCAAAATCATTAAACTTTACCTTCCAATAATCTTTCCTATTCTTTTGCATATTCATAAAGCTTCCCTATAGGTTGGTATCTTTCTTAATATTTGAAAAAAGGCTATTTTTGCCCCGTCCATAAAATTTCTAAACCTGCTTCCCCGAAAGACTTTCGACCAATTTCATTTTATGTGCATTTTCTAAATCACTTGAAAAAATGGTTTATCTACAACTATCTAAATTTCGCGAAATATCTAAGACCATTGACTTGATGCAGTCAAATTTTCGGGCAAAACATAGTACTATTAGTGCTTTCTTAAAAAAAAAAACAACGGACCTCACATTAACAATGGACAAAATGAAGACCACGATTGCAGTATTGTTGGATGTTTCGAAGGCTTTTGATATGGTTAATCATAAGTTACTCCTACAAAAGTTTAATTCTTTTAATGTCTCAAACTCTGTCATTAAATAGTTTAAGTCCTATTTTAATAATCAGTCTCACAGAATTATTAATTGTAGTGGTGGGCTTTCTGAATGGTGGGAAGTCAATTGTGGTGTTCTTCAGGGCTTCATTCTGGCACCCCTCCTCTTCAATTTGTTCACCTCTGACCTTGGCAGCGAACTAAAAAATTGCAACTACAAAAAATACGCTGACAATTTCAAAAAAAATACTTGTCAGGACCAATTTTTTTGCTAAGTAGATTACTTGTTCTAGTCCATGAGGATATCAATCGCATTATCCTCTGGGCCTGGCAGAATTTGGTTACTCCTAACCCAAGAAACACTGAGAAAATTGTAGTTAGATCAAATTGCAGTTGGATAGATCTCTGTCGGTTGAGACGCTGGCATCATTAGTATCGAGGATCTGACTATCCCTTTTCCGGACTTAGTTAAAGATGTGGGATCTGTTCTACAACAGGTATATAGGAATAAGTACTATTTACCTACCTCCACTCGAATGCTTTTGGTTAAAAGTCTACTCTTGTCCATTTTGATTATTGTTGTTTCGTATATGATGATTTGACCGACAACTTAAATCTAAAGCTCGAGCGACCGTTTAACACCTGTGTCTGTTTTATCTACAATTCGACTAGATACAAACACATAACCCCATACAGACATAAAGCTGGTTTCCTAAATGTTGCCAAGAGAACACAATTCTTATGGGTAATTTTTTTTACAATATTTTTCGAAACAAAGTTCTTAAATATCTATTTACACTCTTCCAATTTGTGGACAGAGACCTTCCAACACAGTCTAGACTTCATGAAAGACATAAAATCTAAAAGATTCCTTATCACAGAACGTGTCAGCGTCGAAGATCATTTATAGTAAGGGGTTCCCATTTATGGTATAAAGTTCTAAAGTTAATTACTACGCAATAATCCCATACTTAAAAGAACCCTGAATGTCGCTATATACATTGATTTGAAAATTGGGGAATTTATTTAAACAAAAGTAATTATCCTATTAAAAAAACAAAAAAGATATCTGAATCCCTCTCGACCATATCTCTGGGAGATTTTCGAATTATACACAAATAATAATTATTCAACAAATAAATTGATATAAACAAGTGGGAAAAAATAGCAATAAATATGATTTGAGAATTATTTTCAAGCACATTACTGGATACTTTAATAAAATACCCCCAGGTTATTCTTGATTCATGATTTAATGTAAAATAATTTTAAGTAAAACCTAACAGACGCAAACTAAATAAAAATAATATTATTTTCAAATTTAGCGAACCACCCATTGTGAACAATTCAACAACCAAACATTGTTTATATATCCTCTACTCGTGCTAAATGCCAAAAAAGCCATTCCCAATTAATATTCGAACATATAGCTAGAACGAAGTAATAGTCCGAGAATAAATGTAAAGGTATCGTTGAAGGCGTCTAGGCTATATCTTTTTACATTTTGAACAATTTATTTCTATTCTATAATATTTCAAGATTGATACATGGTTTTCATTCAGCATAAATGGTTGTTTACTTATTGTTTAAACAAATTATAAATATTATGAACAATTGAATTGTATAAATAATAATCTTTTTCGCATGAATAAAAAATAACTTAGAGATATAGGCCAGACGCCTTCAACGGTACATTCAGATTTTTTATAGGACTAATAGTTCGTTCCGTTTATAAGTCCGAATCCGTTCAGTGAAATCTTTACTACTTTTTTTAAAATCTTGTATTTAATTGACCCTGTTATTTAATGTTATTTAGAAAAGTTTTGGTATTGGCATTCGGATCGTAAGGATATATGTATTTAAGATTCGTGCATTGTATAAAAATTAAAATTACATTAGCAAACGTTTCGGCCACGGATAGGGGCCCTTCTCAGTGCCAGATATTCAATTAAAAATAGTTAATTTTTTTTTAAACGAATAAGATTAAAATAAAATAAATCATGCAAGAACTTAGCAATTAATATCGTGTAGCTCCTCCCCCCCCCCTCTCTATCTATCCATTCCATCTCTGTGTGTTCTTCCCATTTCTTTGCAGAAGGTGAGGTACGTGCGGGTGAAGTAAAACCGTCCGTAATCCCACAACCACAATATTCACAAACTTTACTAGCACGTTCGACAGAAAGACATACTTTTATAGTTTAAAAGAAAAATAATAATTCTAAAAATTATTAAAGGAAAATAAGGTTAAAATTCAAAACCAAGTTTCTAAGCAAGATAAGAAATTAGTTTTTCGACGCAAAGTTTAGAGACATTCTCTCTGTTAAAAATCACGAAGATACTGAAAGAATATTCTCAGAGGTACTACAATATTACATATTTTATCCTTTTTACAAAATACCGTGAACAATATTGCTATTATGCAATTTACTTAAATTATCTTTAGTAGGCCTTATTACTGACGTAAGATCTCTCTCATTTTTAAAGGCCGTAGTAACGTCATGATGTCCGAGGTTTCTCGCAATTCGTTCAGATAATCCTTCAACATACGGAATGCTGATAAATGATCTAATTTTCGTGTTTTGAGCTGTTTCGTCAATTCTACGATGTTTATTATTAGCAAAAATATTCAATCTGAGATTAATATTTTCTCTAACAAATTGTTGCGGGTAAAAGTTCTCATTAAAAGTGTCCTCGACTAGTCGCAAGTTATTTTGATGACATTTTTTATTGGAGAGAAGAATGGCTGTCAACCAAATTAAAAACTACGCTTTTTTGTATTTTGGTGCGTGGTTAGAGTCAAAATTGATACATCTACCAGACCACGTGGGTTTAAGAAACCAATTGCAATTTACTTCATAGTTGTCATTCCTGTGAAAAGTTACATCCAGGAAATTTATCGTCCTTTTTTGTTCTTTTTCTAGCGCTAATGTGATTTCAAAATTATTGGAATTAAAAACTTTTAGAACTTGCAGAAACTTGTAACCGAAGTCCTTCTTCAAAATCTACACACGGAATTTTTGTCTTTTCGCGAATTTTATCCCATCTGATACGGACCGCCTCAACTGCCTTCTCTTTTGGTACATTTGTGAAAACAGAGACGACATCTAATGATGCTAATACGTGATTTTCCGGGATCCCAAAATTACTTATTATTTTTTTCACTAAATCGAAGCTGTTAAGCACTCTCGATTTAGGAGCATTGATATGATTAGCAATAATATTTTTTTTTAAAGTTGCTAAGTCGTAAGTTGCGCTACCTACGTAAAATATTGTGGAAGACCATAAATTCTAGAAGGGTTGGCATGATAAACCTTTAGAGAATTAATTAGTATATTTAGTATATTATTTTAATAATATACCTTTAGTATATTGAAATATTACTTTGATTCCCATTTTTTAACTAACTTGGTGACATCTCTTTCAATTTTCTTAGTTGTATCCTTATTTCTTTTCATATAAGTATCCCGGTCCCGTAATAATTTGTTTACTTAAAGTCGTAATCGTCCCTTATCGTTGCTACAGTCGTATGACTTTTGTCAGCTTTCAGAAAAATAATTTCAGCATTTTCATTCACAAATTTTTCGGCCTGTTTAACTTCTTTCAAGGGCTGTACAATTTTCGCTTTTATTGCGTAGCCAGCATTCATAACACCGCAAATAGTATTCGCGATATTTAGTCTAGCGCGATCCTGACCTGTCTCTGGTATTGTTTTGATATTAGCCTCGACACCAGCTGTTATGTCGTGAACCGATGTTTATTCTTTCTCGATTTTTACGCAAAAATTTTTCTCTACGCTAGTTACTTAAGCCATTGTGATTGTGGGATTACAAAGTATTTTACTTTACCCGCACGGTTTAAAAAAAAAAACCTATTTTTAAATAAATATCTGGCACTGATGAGGGCCCCTACCCGAGGCCGAAACGTTTGCCAATGTAGTTTTAATTTTTATACAATGCACGACTTTTAATTACATATATCCTTACGACCAAAATGCCAATCCCAAAACTCTTCTAAATAAGATATCCCCGAATATGGAAATCCATTTTCAACGGATTTTTTGATTGAGTGTGGTGGGGGTAAAAAATGTTTAAATTTGAATTTTTACATTCTTAAAAATTTATTTCCATTCTATAATGTTTCAAGATTGATATATGGTTGGCATTCTTTAAATTGTTGTTCACTTATTGTTTAAACAAATGATACGTATTATAAAGTATATAATTGTGTAAATAATCTTCTTTTTTAATGATTCAAAAATCAGCGGGAGATATCGTTTAGAGGCCTTTAAAGATACCTTTAGATTTTTTTGTGAGACTATTAGTTCGTTCCAGCTATATGACCGACTATTGAAATCCATTTTCAACGGATTTTTCGAGTTAGAGTGGAGGGGATAAAAAAATGTTTATATTTGAATTTTTACATTTTGAAAAATTTATTTCTATTGTATAATGTGTTAAGATTGATATATGGTTGGCATTCAGCGTAAATTGTTGTTCATTTATTGTTGAAACAAATTATAAATATTATAAACTATATAATTGTTTAAATATTTTTTTTAAGTTATTTAAAAATCACCTCGAGCTATGGTCTAGACTGGGACTATTACTTCGTTCTAGCAATATGTCTGAGTATGGATATTCATTTGTAAAGGCTTTTTTGTCATTCAGTACGAGTGGAGGGGAGATAAACAATGTTTGATTGTTGAATTATTTCCAATGGGTGGTTCGCCAAAGTTAAAAATAGTATTATTTTTATTTAGTTTGCGTCTGTTAGGTTTGACTTAAAATAATTATACATTAAATCATGCCAAACGGTTAAAAAATTTTATAAACATTCTATTTGTTTGAATAATTTTTTTTTTTCGTTGAATCAAAAATTACCTTGAGTATTTTATTGAAGTATCTGGTAGTGTGCTTGAAAATATTTTTCGACTTATATATTTGTTTATATTGCGTTCGCATTTGTTTATATAAATGTAATTGTTTAAAAATGATTATTTATGTATAATTCGAAAATATCCTAGAGATATGGTTGAGACGAATTCAGATATTTTTTTTTTAATAGGCCAATTACTTTTGTTTAAATAAATTCCTCAATTTTAAAATCTATATGTATAGCTAAATTCAGGGTCGTTACTTAATTCGAGACGTACTGTGAGGACGACACTATTTTTTTATTTTATTCAGTATAGAAATTAAATTATAAGATTATTCAAGTATTCTGCCGATCAGTTCTTGCACAAATTTGTAATGACCTTGTATCATCATCCCTTAGAGGGCTGTTGAGCCCTAGGGACTTTCTTAAATAAATAAAAAAAACAATACAATACAAACACAAACTAATCACGATTCCGAAAAAAATATACTAATACTTGTTTATTCTTATGGGTAGTACGTATTAAACTTAATGAGGCTTGGCTGGACTTTTAAAAATAATTTATTTTTTAATGAAAAAAGTTTTTATCAGGCCGAGGGAGGCTGATAAAAGGCAAAACATGGAAATAACAATAAGAGCGAAAATAATGAAGGGAAGTGAGGGGAAATGATGAGAAGGGAAGTAGAGGAAATTACGGGAGCGGAAGTAGAGGAAGTGTTAAATAAAGGGGAAGTAGGGGAAATAAGGGAAGCATGCGTATTGAAAGTAGGGAAGAAGCTGGGAGTAGACGTAGGAAAAGTGGAGAAGTGGGAAGCTTCGAAGCGAGGCGAAATTAGGGGATGGGAAGATATGCATACTGTGAAGTGTAAAGTGTTAAGTGTAAAGTGTAAGGTGTAAATTGTAAAGTGTAAAGCGTAAAGAGTAGTGTAAGCGTAAAGTGGAAAGTGGAAAGTGTAAGGTGTAAGGTGTAGAGTGTAAAGTGTAAAGCGTAAAGCGTAAAGCGTAAAGCGTAAAGCGTAAAGCGTAAAGTGTAAAGCGTAAAGCGTAAAGTTGAAAGTGGAAAGTGAAATGTAGAGAGTGGAAAGTAAAAAGTGTAAAGTGTAAAGCGTAAAGCGTAAAGCGTAAAGTGTAAAGCGTAAAGCGCAAAGTTTAAAGTGAAAAGTGCAAAGTGCAAAGCGTAAAGAGTAAAGTGTTAAGTTTAGAGTTTAAAGTGTAATGTGGAAAGTTGAAAGTGAAATGTAGAAAGTGGAAAGTAAAAAGTTGAAAGTAAAAAGTAGAAAGTGGAATGTGGAATGTGTAAAGTAAAAAGTGGAAAGTAGAAAGTAAAAAGTGGAAAGTGGAAATCAAAAAGTAAAAAGTTGAAATTGGAAAGTGGAAAGCGGAAAGCGTAAAGTAAGAAGTGGAAAGTGGAAAGTAGAAAGTAGGAAGTAGAAAGAAAAGATCAGAGAGCACGGAGAAGAAAGTGAAAAGTAGAATTGTAGAAAGTAGAAAGCAGAAAGTAGAAAGTTAAGGCAGAGAAAGTTAGGGAGGTTCGCGAAACACCGTTTGCAGGTGGTACAAAAAAGGAGAGAAAGGGCCAAAAATTAACGAAATGCGAAGGAGAATTATTTAATACTAGAGATATGTTAAATTGTTCTGGAGTAAACTATAAAGAATTAGAAAAAAGGTACAGGAAAAGATAATAAATAGAAAGATGAAGGATGATTGAGGAATTAAAATATACTAAATGGTATACGATGATGAAAAGGTAAGGACTAACAAAGTCTTTAATAAAGGTATATAGAGAGCAAAGATAGACCAGAATAGCAAGATTTAGATGGGGAAATGAGGTAAAAGATAGCATGTGTTGGGAAAAGGAGAAGTTAAGAATCAGTGAATGGGAAGAAAAAACATAGGAGCATGTGTAGGAAAGATGTAGAAGATGAAAGGAAGATTAAAGAAGCTGTAAAGAGTAGCTAGTAAAGATTCTAGGGGTAGATGCAACGGATGAGGAGGGTATAAAGGAGATGAACGGGTCTTAGAGGAGAGAATGAAAAAAAATTGAGGAAGAAGAGAAGTGAAACAATATAAAAGGAAAGTCGCTTAGCCCAAAAGCGTAAAGACCTGTGAGTAATGATGGTATAATGGGATAAGTTTAAAATAGATTCAGAACTAGATATCCTCTGTCTTTCGATTGCTGGTTCACTCGCTCTTCAGTACGTTTAAAATTGCTCTATTTTGAAAATGGAAGTAGGGATCCAGGTATAATTATTTATATAAATATTTGTAAATAATATAGATAAGATCATGTAAATGTGTTATTGGAAAGATTGTAAGAATTACGAAATAGAAATAGAAGATTAGCATGTATTAAATGAGAGAAAAGAAACTAGGGTAATTAAGGTAATGGATTTAGGGGAATTAAGAGGAAATATTGGGAGTGTGTTGTGATTGAGGGGACAAGCTGGGAAATGTGGGGTGATAAAGTAAGAAATAATTATTGGTGGGTTTATGAGGGAAAATTAGGGGTCGGAATGTAGAGAAAGTGAGGGGAGGGTTAGTAGGGAAATTCGGGTGAGTGAAAGAGTGGCAGAGTAAGAGAGGGGAAGTGATGTCTGGCTAAGGGAAAAAGGGGAAGAAGTGTGTTGGCTAAGAAAGTGAGGAGAGAGGGAAATATTAGAGAAAGAAGTTTGGAAAGAGAGTGAAAGAGTATGTTGAAGTGTAGAAAGGAGAAGTCGGGAAGGATAGGGGAATCAGATACATGTAAGAGGAGGAGGGGAGGGAAAGTGGGAGGGGGAGGTGTGCATGAAAATTAAAAAGAATTACAATGCATTTTTGGTCGACCCTATTGTAGTCTATCCTTATGTGTGTAAAATAATTGGAAGCGTCCTCGCTACATCCTTAAAGTTTATTGCATATTGCATCTAAACTCGAAATTAAGCAAAATCCCTGTAGATATACACAGATACTGTGTGCATAAAGCAAATATAGTTTGCGGTCCATGAAAGTTTGTATCATGCACTGCTCAAGTTTGCAACATAGCATCGAAATTGTGGAGGGATATCTCCTGTGAACCATACCCATTAAATCAGAAATTTTGTGTGCATGCAGTTACGAAGTCCAATAGTTATTGGTCCTACAGGCTACACAAGTTTAGAATACATGTTTGCTTACTGCTTCAGATCTTTACGTTCATCCAAGAATATTAAATGTTTTATCTTTGGAGCGAACGTTATTTTATAACGTCATAAATGACCATGGTTCCCATATATCCTGGAATACTACTTTTCCGCCTTCTTTTCTTAGCTAAAAAAAGGTATTTTTCTAAAAGGAAATGATAAAAAAGTTATGTGAGTGCTTTAAGCTGGCTCATGAGGCTTTCTATTTTGTTCAGATAGTACAATTTTATCAAGTTTTTATTTATAAAACACTGCACAGCTCAAAATGCTCATAGAACAGGGGAAATGGGGTGATCCACCACGAAATTAAACAAATAATAGGGGTATAAATTCTTTTCAAGCAAATAAATGTTAGTAACATATTTAATTCAATATGTGATATTACAGTTTTAACAAAATAACAGATGCATTTTTAACGAAAACGATGAATTTTCAACCAAGATAGCCAATTTTTCAACCAAAAAGACTAATCTTTAACAAAGTACATACATTTTAAATCAGATTGTTTAATTGTTTACTAAAAAAAAATCAATTTCTAACCAAAAATAGAATAATTGATTTTTCAATTTTAGAACTTAATTTTCAGCAAAAGGAAAATAATAAATATGAACATAATAGGTAAACGTTTAAACTAAGAGATAAATATTTAAACTGAAAATGTGAATTTTCAACTAAGAAGATTAATTTTCTACAAAAAGAAGAATTTTTAACAAAATATATTAATTTTTGACCTAATAGTTAAAATTCCTTTTAGAAAAGATAAATTGTTGATCAAAAATAGATTAGTTGAGTGTTCAGTTAAATAAAATAATTTTATAACAAAACAACCACGAATTTCTACCCAAATGTTAAAATTGTTACCTACAGAGATAAGTATACAAATAAAATAATAAATACTACTGATGATAATAAAATGAAGAATGTTTAATTAAATAGTTTAATTTTGAACAATACAGTTGAATTTTTAAACAAAAAATATGAATTTTCGACGAAAAATGTAATAGTTGATTTTTAGCAATAAAATGTGAATTTTCGACAAAATATCCTCAACCAAAAAATGATTATTAATTTTTAACAATTGCAATTTCAATAAAAAAATAATGAATTTTCATACAAATAGTTAAATTTTTAATCTTAAACATCAATTTTCAACAAGCAAATAAAACAAAGAAACGAATAAAAAAAGAATTTTTAACAAAATAGTTCAATCTTTAACCTGAAAGATGAATCTTAGAAAAAAATAAATATTTTCAAAGTAGTTCAACTTCTAACCATGCAGTTGTATTTTCAACTACAAAATTTAATTTTCAACGAAAAATGTAGCAGTTGATATTTTAACATTAAAAGACGAATTTGCGTAAAATATTGAAATTCTGAACAAACACAAATGATAAATTTTCGACCAAAGAGCAATTGAATTTTTAATTTTAAAAAACAACGACATTTCTACCAAGAGGTAAGTTTTCAAAAAAATGTATGAATTTTGAAGTAGATTTTTAATTTTTTTACCCAGACTATTAAGTTCTGAACAAAACGAGAACTTTTAATAAAATACCAAAATTTTCCACCCACCAGTCCAATTATAAAATAAAACATTACAAATGAACCATTTTTAACCAAACGTCTACCAAATGTTTAATTTCAAAATTAGTTATCAAGCGAAAAAAATGTCAACAAAATTGTTAAATTTTTAAACAGAAATATGAATTTGCAACAAAAAATTTTGTTTAACAAAGTATTTCAACTTTTAATCGCGTAGTTGAATTTTCAACAAAAAAGGACAATTTGTAACGAAAAATGTAATAATTGATATTTTAACAATAAAAAAAATGTTTAACAAAATATTTAAATCTTGAATTAAAATATATGAATGATTTTCAGTCAAACAGCAGTTGCATTTTTATAAAAAATAAAATGATATTTCTGCGCAAAAAATAAATTTTTAAACAAAATACAGAAATTTGTAATCAAATATATGGATTTTTCATAGAAAATTAAGTTTTTAATAAAATACGAAATTTAAACAAAATACATGAAATTTCAACCAAAAATGATCATTTGCAGCTTATCCAAAAAATCGAATGTTTAACAAAACAGTTTAATAATCTACTAGAAAAATAAATTTGTAACAAAATAGTTGAGTTTGCAACAAAATAAATTAATTAAATTTAACTAATTAAAACCAAAAGATTTGAATTCTAAACGAAATAAATAGTAGTAGACTTTTCAATTAAAATTGAACTTTCAGCGAAAAAATATTTTTTATTTTCTCATTGGGTTCTATTTATTTAGTTTGCATTTTAGATAAAAAATAAGAAAAAAGAAAATTCTTCTGAAAACAGGGGTAAAAGAGGAATTCCCTAAAAAGGTAATAAAAAAGAGGTTAGGGAAAAGCAGCCCCATGCCACTTTTCTGGAGGCCTGTAGAAAATATTTGTCATAAGAGCTGACGGAAGCCGTGCGGCGGCGCCACCTATGCAGTTGGCTGATAATTCAAATATTGCAAGGCGAAAGTCTTAAAAAAAAGTTTTTGGTAAATAAAAATAATTTTCTGGTAGTTTCGGGTTAAAGATAATGATCTTTAAGACTTTTTAAATCTTTTGAATTCAAAGTATTTTGCGAAAATCGTAAAATTCACTGATTTTAGGCGTAACTCCCAAAACATTCCAACTAAGTAAAACAAATCATTATTTATGCACAGTTAAATTGTAAAACAATTATAATTGTTTGTATAATTTAAAAAAATGTATTTAAAGAGAAAATAGTGTAAATTTTATAATATTTTGTATTATATTACATAACATGTATATTTGTTGTATTTATTTCAATTCATTTCGGATTTTAAAATATTTTAATAAACAAATTATAATTTTTAATGGACTTTTTAAATGTGAGGTAGGTACATTTAAGAAAATATACCGTGTTTATAC
>JAAAKG020106129.1:0-15655 GCA_010014905.2 Druon quercuslanigerum | reverse complement strand
TTTAAGGAGAAAAACTATCAATTTAGAAAACTGTTGCGATTCAACTATGTACCTTAAAATGTTAAAGATTTCTAATTAAAATTAAAAAAATTATAAAACTAAATTATAACCCAAATTATAATTTTAAAGAACTTAAAAATTTAGTTGATAAAAAACATGCAAACTTTTAAATTTAAACTGTTGAATATCAAAGGATACGCAAATTAAAAAACTGGAAAATTTAAAAGGAATTAAATTTTAAACTATTTAAATTAAAAACCTTTACCAAATAATTCTTTAAACTCGCAATTTTGGAATTTAAAAGCTTCTAAATGTAAAAGAAGAAAAAAATATTTTTTCGCTACTTTTTGGGATTAAACATTTTTTAATCTCATTCAGCATCATCACCTGAGAGTTTCTACATTTTTTATTAATTAAACATTTAAAAATCCGTACGTTTTTTTTAAACTGAAGCTCTGGAATCTGAAAGTTTTAGAATTATTAGTTGGGCTTTAAATTTCGTTTTTCAATCTTTAAACTTTCGATCAAAAAAAAAAATGTAAAGGCAGTTTAGTCAAAGGATTTCAAATTTTGTAGCTTTCAGGCTTTGGATCCGCGATAAAGTAGCATTTAAAAATTGATTTTATGTGGTTATTATATACTTTTATATTTGTTGCAAAATTTGAGTTTCAAGTATCGAAATTGAAACATTGATGAACAATTCATTTATTTATAACAATTTATTAATCGCTATTAAAAAATATGGGATCACTGCTTCTCAACATAAAAATGTTCTTCTTGAAAGAAATATATAACAAAGCCCGCCCGCAGGCTCGCTTTACGAATTTAGTTCTGCCAGGCGGCACTCACGGCGCATCGGTCGCTCCATAAGCAGCCATATTGCCAAAATTTCTTTCCACTGTTTAACACGTACCTTCACCGCCGTGGTGTACAGTTAGTGTTCTAAAGAGTTTAAGCGTTCGGAGAATTTCTCACGAGCATGAGAATATTCTCGAACTTTATGTGCTTTGATAATTTAATTAACATTTATAAGCATTTTGAATTAGGATCAAAACAATCTTATTCAGAGTTGCTGCAATATAAAAGCAACCATACACCTTTAAAATTTATAATATTTATGAAAACAAAATTTTGATTCTAAAACAATTTAAACACATTTAGTTCAGTTTTAAAATCAAAACAAATTTGAACCTAAAAAAATTAATTTTTAACTAGAATGACAAATCTTCAAAGAAAAATATGAATTTTTAACCAAATAGTTAGTTGAATTTTTAACCCAAAAAATTAATTTTCTACTAAAAAAGACTCATTTTCAACAAAGTACATGAGTTTTCATATGAAAAAATGAATTTGCAATTAAAATTAGAATAGGTGAAATGTTAGAAAAATGAATGTATAACCAGGAAAAAACACGAATTTAAAACAAATTAATTTTTTTTATCAGAAAAAAATTATTTTTTTAAGTAAAAATAGAAGTATAAAATTTTTGGATGAAACAATAAATTTTCAACTACATCAAAAGCAGATTCTCAACAAAATAATTCAATTTTAGACTCCAAAAATAAGTTTGCTAACAAAAAAGATACAGTTTTATTAAATACTTAATTTCCAACTGAAAACCCAAAAAAAAAAGAGTTTCTAGAAAATTTATTTAATTTTCTACTAAAAATTTACATTTTCAAGCCAAAATGGAATGGTTACATCTTCAGTTAAGAAAATTAATTTTAAACTAAAAAGATAAGAGTTTTCAGCCAAAGAAATTACTTTTTAATCATAGTGATGAATGTTCAACCAGAAACATTTAAAAAAGGAATAGTTCAATTCTCTGAAAAACAGAGCACTGTTTAACGAATGTAGTTAAAGGGAATTTTCAAAAAAAATGATAAATCTTCAACAAAGATATTAAATTTTTAACCAAATACATTAATTTTTAATTAAAAAGTTAAATCCTCTACAAAACATAAAATACTTAAATTTTCAGGTAGTAAAATAACTTTCAACCAAAAAAGAAACGAATTTTTACAAAATAGTTAAATTTTTACCACAGAAATTAATTTTTTACCGAAAGATAAATTTTCAACCAATAAGTTAAATTTTCTAACAAAATATACGAATTTTTAACAAAGCATACATGAATTTCTAACAAAATAGTTGAATCTTGAATTAAAACAGATACATTTTTAACTGAATAGACGAATTTTAAACTAAAAAAAATCCATGTTTAACAATAAACGGAATAAATGGAATGAATTAATCCTTAACTAAAATAGTTAAATTTTAATACAAAAAATGAATTTTTAACCTGATCTGTTGAATTTTTAACTAAAAGAATGAATTTGCAAATAAAATTATGAATGTTTAAGTGGATTGTTTAAAATGTTAACGAAATTTTTTCTTTACAAGAAGAATTATTTGCCACAGAAAAAAACGATTTTTCAACAAAATACATGAATTTTTCACGAAATAGTTCAATTCTGCATTCAAAAAGACAAAGTTTTGATCAAATAGTTGGAGTTTGAATGAAAAAAGATTAATTTTCAATCTAAAATAAAACATGTACGACTTAAATTTTAAGTCAAAACAATTAATTTTCAACATAATAATTAGATTTTTAAAAAGACAAAAGGTTTCGTCAATTAAATTGATGAATATGTAACCAAATAATTGAAATTTTAACAAAGTAGTTCCAATTCCCTCTGAATATTCGAATTTGCAACCAAAAGTGATAAATTCTCCACGAAAAACGTGGTATTTCAGCCAAAAAGGATTTTAATTTTATACAAGAAGTAGTTGAATTCTATCAAAAAGATGATTTCTCTGACTTTTTCTAGAATTATCTGATCTGTAGCAACTCTAATTTTAAAAAGGATATGCTTATTTCACTCTAGAACGTTTTTGTAAAAATATATGCAGTGATTATGATATATATTTCTTTAAATAAAGATGCTTTAAATTCTCTTATTTGCTCTATAATAGGGATGGCCAAGTCGATTCCGATTCCTTCGAAGAATCGATTTCTTGGTGTCGATTTTTCGATTCTTTGGAATCGATTCCAGGAATCGGTTCTTCGTCGGAATCGACATCGATTCTGATTATACAGCTAAGAGAAAATAAAGTTTTAATTTCTTAAAGGTTATCTGTGATTGGCCGTTAACATATTTCGGCCATTTCATTGGCGGTGTCTTCCGTTGGGTAGTTTTCTTGCCTTTGTGTCGATTTTCTCACTTTTCAAATAGGTCTGTCTCTATCTTCATTAACTTGTGTCATGCGCGTGCTCAGCAGTAGATTACCGATGCCGTGCAAGGTTTTGAATGCAAACGGACCTCTTTTTTAAACAATTCAGAGTAGAAAGAGGGCATTTAAATATGCTGCTTCTCTTATCATCCATTGACATGGAAACGTGGAGAGGCAGCTAGAGTTTTTAAATTATCTCAAATTTAAAATATTGATTATTTATTAATATTTATAATGTTTTTATGGTACAACAAATGTAATTTAACTACATAAATATGCTTATCTATAAAAGAAGAACATTAAGAATACTTTTATTGTTAAAGTTTTACAATTTTGAACTTTGCACTGTTTAGGTTTGTACTTTCCGTTATTTATTTTCCAAATGTGCAAACAAATAAAAAAATATTATAAATTTTATTTTAAAACATTTAAACATCAATTGAAATTTATTTTTATTATACTGATTTTAAATTTCCCCATAAACCGTTCCAAATAATGCCCGTGAACTCTTTAAAATTTTGAATATACGCGCGCTCCTTTAGGAGTATGGGAATTAAAATTTTGAATGTACGCGCGCTTCTTTTCGAGTGTGGGAACATTGAAATTGGAATCGAAGAATCGATTCCCACCGTCTATTCTTAGATTCCCCGGAATCGACGTGTAAGTTGGAATTAAGGAATCAATTCTCACCGAGCATTACCCATCCCTACTCTATAAATGCTCTTTTCGACCATAAATGCTGAGCATATTCTCGAGAGTATTTGCTCAACATAAATTCTTGAGCATTTAGGAACTCTATGTACAGTCACCTTCGACATTCTTTAATACTCTCCGATGCAGAGAACCTGCACGTTGACGGGAGTCGGTCTGCCCCTCTGAACTTCAGCGAATAACGCACAACAAGTGTCGAGTCGCGAAATTCGAATCTCGACGTTGCGCCGCCACGCTGCGTCTTTGTGGCTCCTCTGACTCTACCAATTTTTAGTTTTAGTCTTCGGCCACGACTGGCGTTCCAATTGTTATATTAGACGAAGGGTGGAGACCATAGAGTTAATACAGATAGAGGCGACAAGACATAGGCCGCTCTGTAAGCAGGACCGTCCGTCTCAACGTCACTGAGAGAGAAAGACACAGAGCGCCTCGGGTTCTCTTGGATAGTGGGGAGAGTAGGGAGTGGCATAAGAGTGGGATGACTCGTCGGGTCTTTCTGATTCTCTTTCTCTCTCTACGCGCGGACGATTCCCAAGCTGGCTCGTCGCCTCTATTAACTCTATGGTGGGGACTCCAGATTTAAATTAATTCGTTACTCTGCGCTCGAAGCGTGAGAATTGCCTCGAAGGCTTAAAGAATATAAAATCGTGGTAATTAAAAATAAGAGGGAACGATGAGAGGAAGTCGTCGAAGAGGAAGGCGGTTGTCAGTTGGGTTCCATACCTTTCTTTTCTGACTTATTTGGCTTAACTTGTCGCATTTCAACGTCATGTGTGGAATTGGTAGACATATGTCGTTGAAATTTGTCAGTTGCTGACCTTCGTGAAGGTCAGAATTCGAGGATAACTTTCTGTTAATGATAGTCGAGTCAGTGCTTTACCTTAATTTAAATTTTTTGTCCGGATCGTTGGGGGGTTTTCCACCCATCACGTTACTCGCTAGAGTAAATAGAAATCGTTAATTAAGCTGAGTGGTCACTCGGATCACGCCAAGTGAAGCTAACATCTAATGTCAACGATAGACACTTGCCTATCAGCACTGCTTGTAATTAAACAATATCCTAATTATAAACTGTATTAAAAATTGACGTTATTCGTCACTTACCCTCAAACGAGAGATATTTCTAACTCATTTTACTCCTTCAAAAAAGATAGTCGCTCCTTTTACTGGAGTGAATTTGCTAAGTGTCCTTAAACCAAATAACCACTTTTTATGAAAATTAAACTGAAGTACAAGTTTTTCTTAAATGGAATTAAATCTTAAGACTTTTAATAGTTTTTTATTACTGCCTAGCATCCTCAATGCAATTAAATTATGAAGGGTTAATCCAAGATTCTTAAATTTAAATTAGAAAATATGTAAAAAGTTAAAAAGAAGGTTACAGTTTATAACCATTATCTGAGACAGACTAAGTGATTCTTGGGGTAAAATGATTAAAGTTTAATAACCGTTTAATAATCAATTCTGTATAGGTCAATGGTTGAGTAACTTAAAGAGTAACGAAATAAGTCGGTATGAAAACTGTCGCAAAATTTTTCATCAATGACACTCGATCTATTTCAACCATAGTAGATGAACTATTTGAGGCTCTCACCAGTTTACTTGACTGGTAGATTTACATACGAAAAAGAACAGTACGTGCTAAAAACAATATAATAAGAGTTTTGAACTAAAAAAATTGATGTATCTTGGCCCAGAGAGGAGCAAGAATAAGAGTTTCATCGTTTATATTTGTAAAACAAAATACACAAGTTTAGTCACTGTAATAGGTAATTTATTCTCATATACATGATTCGCGTCTGTCTCCAACTGAGGATAAACCTGAGATTGCTTGACTCGATTGTCCAATTTTTGTCATTAATTTTATAAATTTGTGTATATTTATTAAAAGGTTAAATTTTCTGGTTGGTTATGTTCCTAGGTTTTTAAGAACTGTGCGTTGGGCCCTGTATATCTGCAAATGCCAGCTGAAGTTTTTTGATCCATTCAAGACATATTTTAGAAAATCTACAGCTATCTATGGTTTGGAATCTTTTCAGCTAATTAGGCGTTTTCTGAATAGCGTCACTGGATAGGAAGGCAGGAAGCAGCAATGGACAGTAATCATAAAATGCATGTAGAAAATGTGCAAAGAAAGATTTATTTCGTTATATCAACTTTTTGAGGTAAGCCCTGAGAAGAACAAACCAAGAGATACACGTGATCATAGAAACTTTTAAAGATTTTTATAAACTTGCAGTTGAACCCCAATTTTGATTCATTTCTTCTATTTAAGGTTGTGTTTAACATTAGGCGAAGCTTCAACGACTCAGCGTCGCCACCAAGGCAAAATAAAACAAGGACTGTGCTGTTGGGAACGTGCATTGATTTTGAGGGATTTTTCTAAGAGATGGCGTTACTTGTACTATATCGCATCGAGCCATATAGCTACTTTATGCATGTCGAAGCCACATCATGTGGCCTTAGTTTCCATTAGGTGTCGTTTTATCAAAGCGTAAGCAGTGCAGTTTTTGCGGCATCAAAGATATCGGCTTAGGAACAAACAAAGCAGCATTTGCGGAAATTTTTACTTTTCTTTGTCAATTCGAAAAAAAAGTGTCACTAGCGATGAAAAGTGAATTCGCTATAATAACCCTAAGCGTATAAAATCGTAGGTTAAGCTCGGCCAATCCTTAACATCAACAGCAAAACCGAATATTCATGGATCGAAGCTCATGATCTATATTTCGTGGGATCAAAAGGGTTTAGTGTACTATTAGCTTCTCCAACCTAAAGAAACCATCACGGGCGACTGTTATCGGAAACAACTACTGAACCGAGCATTAAAGGAAAAATTGCCGCAATACGAGAAGAGACACGATGAAGTT
Organism: Druon quercuslanigerum; assembly: GCA_010014905.2. NCBI lineage: Eukaryota > Metazoa > Arthropoda > Insecta > Hymenoptera > Cynipidae > Druon > Druon quercuslanigerum. The sequence goes on along the minus strand of JAAAKG020106129.1, from coordinate 8,843 downwards.
ATTCTTCTGCGATAAAATACTTGGCCCCACTTCGCAAAACCTGTCAAAACATACTTGAATACTCTCAAATAGGAAATCCTGCCCCCGAGGGGCTGTTTATGACACTTCAGGTGACTCCCGGACTAACGGCAGACACTTGGCGGTCAGTAGGAATCTCTGCATTCCATTAATCCTTGGTTAGTCGCACTTAGTCTCTTAGTAAGTCTCAGTGCCTCAGGGGAACTCTCTTTCCAGTTGGCTGCTTGAGCGAAATCTCTGTCGGGAAAATTCGTAACTCTGACGAAAACACTCGAGAGATCAGTTCCAAATACCGCGTTATTAACTTTTCAAGGGAGCCTCGTGAGAAGTCACTAGAAATCTGCGCTTAGTCCAAGGGAGGTCTCTACCAAGTCTTTGTTATTCTGATGGCAGTCATTGCTAGTCTGACTTCCTGACTTCTAAGTGACCACCCCTCGCCTGCCCCACCCGCCGTATTTTTGAGACATCGCACTGTCTTATTACCACCACCTTCGATCCATCACTCATGGCCTGTCTGAGCAATGATTCACTTCTTATGAATATGCCAAAAAATGGGTCAATTTGTCGAAAGCCTCAAAAGACGTTTCGATTTTCCGGAGTAGTATCCGTATGCTGCAAAAAGATGGAAGAAACCAGTGGCTAGTGATGCCTGATACTTTGAATGATTAACTGGTAACCACTTTTTTTGAAAGACCCGCAATTTTACAAAAAAATACCTCAAAATAATGCACGCTCCCAATAAATTATGTGGGTTTTTAAAAATAATTTTATGTTAAAAATTTGTTATGCTTTTTATTTTTTTGAGGAAACCGTAGTGGCGTTACCGCGGTGACGATTTACTGCCGCCATATGTGAAAATTCATTCCAAATTATTATGATCCGAAAAATCATTTTAACCTTTTAAATTATAAAGACCAAACCCGCGTGGTCAAAAACGTTCTAAAAGTATAAAGACATCCTTAAACAACGTAAAGATCTCTCTTTGCTCTCCGATGGCCAAAATTGCATGTCGCCAAAACTATCCCTGAGTGAAAGCTTGAAACAAACAATTTCCTGACAGTATGAAAACAATGTAAAAAAATATAAAGATGATTGAGAACTTTAGATTAGATATTTTCCATGTAAGTATGAATTATTTTTAATTTAATTAGAAGTTACTGTATAATCTACAGAAGCTTAAGTGTCCTCAACGATACCTTTCCTAATCAGTGTATACATCAGTGCAGGTAAGAATTTTTTATTTGCTAAATTTAGTTACAGAACTATTTATTAAACTGATAGAGCTATCTTTAATTATTATATTAAAATTTAAATGGCATTTAAAATCTCCAGAGTTACAGATAATTCCATTACTCGAATAAAAGATTCGCTATTTTTTCGCTCCTCGAAATTAAAGTATCGAATTTTTTCTACTAGAATTTAAAGTTCTAAAATTTTCTGTTTTACGAATAATACATTCCCGACTTTTTTCTTCTCGAAATTAAGTTAATAGATTTTTTGGTACTTAAACAGTTGTGCTTTTTTAATAACTCTAAAAAACCAACCCACCCTAGTACTTTGTACGAAATAGTTACGGAGATTCTCTATTTATAAGAGGTAATATGTTTTAAATTTGAAAAAGTTACATAATTTACATTGAAAACCTCCAAATTATGTTTTTAGTCCTCTAATAATATTGAAAAATATCCAAAATCCACTTCTAGTTCGTTTAAAGAAACTGTTCTGAAGATAATCTACGTAAAACAGCCATTACAGTTATAAATTGAAAATATTTAATAAAATTAGGTTCATAAAACTTCCAGTTCTTTTTACGAATTCATAATAATATTGAGCAAGCACTAAAATCTGTCCCTAGTAAAAAATTTTGAAAGGCGTGAATTTCGATGTATTATTAATAAATTTAAAGTTCTGAATAATCTTATTTTTTTTAGGGATGTTTTTACTCTTTAAGAATATTTTCCATCATGAGGCATTGTATGAATTAGGATTAGTTTCTTGGACGAGTGGTATATATCATCGATGATGAAACAAGTAGTTAAAACTCTGTTCTAAATGTTTTTCTGATAATAAAAATTTCTAATGAGTTTTCGCAGATAGTAGCCCTTAGTCGTTACCGAGCTGGCGCCGCAAGCTTTTTCTCGGAAGTTTAAAAAACAAGATGATTTGTTTAGCCTAAAATTAGAAAACAAATTGGACATATTCCATTTTGTATTTTGCCTTAAGGGGCGGCGTTGAAGCATCGAAACTTTTAGATAGAAGCATTGAAGCATCCCCTTCGCTTAGGAAATTACGAGATTTACCTGATATCCATTTTTTACAAGAATTGTTATGACAGCATTTGCCGCATTTTGGACCGATTGTTTCAAATCTTTAAGGTTTTCTGAAAACTAGTCTGAGCTGGCAATAGCGATATAGAGATAGTAGAAGTCGTTAGCAATTTCTATCTTCTAATTTAAAAAATAAAATGTGTCAACTGTTTCCTAAAGTCTAGGCTAGTTAATGTGGGGTCCACTGATAACACAGTAGGCTTACAGGTTTCTCATTTTTCTTACAAAATTGATACAATAAGATGCAAAAATCACTAAATCTTTAGCACACGCGGTACATAGGATATAGATCCAAGAATCCACTGTGATACCCTGAAGCTGATTCTCTCCAAAAAGATCTAAATCATTCAGGAAAAAGGCTAGAAAAGTGGGCTCAAGGTATTTTCTAAAGAAGTCCCTATGAATTGAGAGAGAAGCATTATCATAGAAATTTTAAAAGGTTTTTATAAACTTTCTGCTGACCTCGGTTTTCATACGTTTTTCGCAAAGAAGCTTCTGGAAACCAGAAGGAAAGGGTTATAAACGTCATGAAAATAATGTAGACTCTTCTTCAAAGTTATTTTTATGTATTTTTGAAACGACATTCAAAATAAAGCAGTAATCAATGCATACTATTCCCTCGAGAAGTCCTGATTCTAGTTCGAAGATTGGATCGGTTTTTTAACAAGTTACCTCAATCTGTGATCTAATACTTGTGTGGAAAGCTTACCCAAACAATTTACCAATGAAATGAATTGGTAATTATGTTGATATTTGTTGTCACATTTCTCGTAAGGCCTTTTAATAAGATCTATCTTTCTGATTTAATGTTTTTTAAAGATTTGGAAGCCATCCCTTACATTCCCTCTTAGCGTCATTCGCATGTCTTTTTTCTTTACTCTTTTGATGAGGCTAATAGCACTAGTGCTCATATCATTTAAGGGTCTATTAAGGTACGTTGGTTTATTGTGACTTATCACTGGAACGAATGTAGCTTTAAAACACTTCTACCAACAAAGATATTAAAAAATACAAGTTTCTCTTTTTTATTAATACTGCATCTGATATTAAATTTGTTTCCAAAATCAGCGGCATGTGATCAGACTACCTAGTAAGGTGGAATACCCTAATTACGATACGGAACGCTTTGGAAACTGTCACAAAATTGCGCAATCAATGATTTTTCATTTATTTCAACCATGGTAGGTTAATTTGGTGAGTCTGGCCCTAGTCACTCTCCTATTTAAAATTGTCAAATTTTAGCTTTGACTGTTGCTTGACTTTACTGCGCTTTAATCTTCTTTTAAGTTTAACGAACCATCTATCTTGAAACTTGTAGAATCCATCCAAGGGTTACGGTTTAGTCTCTGCATGGAATAATTACTTTGGTTTATTCTGAGTCTAACGCACATTGGTTCATCGAAGTTACTTTAGTCGCTTGTGTATACACAGTTCATTCAAAAAGTTCCGGTGCTGATTTTTTTCTGTGTTTGCTTAAGGCGATACGGTTTAGTCTCTGCATGGAATAATTACTCTGGTTTATTCTGAGTCTAACGCACATTAGTTCGTCGAAGTGGCTTCAGTTGCTTGTGCGCAGTGCACGTTTGACATTATTCAGATTTTTAGTTTGTCACAATTTTGGCAATGGAACAAAGAGCCGCAATTAGGCTTGGTTAAAAAATAGGAAAAAGTACTTCAGAATCGTATTATATGTTACAAAATGCTAATTCAACTAGCCGTCTAGTACGAAGCAACGTTTTTAAGTGACACACGCGTTTTAAGGATGACTGGGAATCGCTTCAGAATGATCCGAGAAAAGAGTGATCCACCTCAAGTGTCACAGGCTGGAACGTCGAACATATGCACTCCTTGTAGACAATCGTTAAATGAATATTGAAATTAGTGTAGGTAGTATTCTAATTAGTGTTGGTAGTGTTCAGACCATAGTGAATGACGTTAGCAACCAAAGTACACTCCACACAAGCGACTGATGTGATTATGATAAACTAAAGTGCGTTAGACTCAGGAAGAGTCCTAAGCCAACTCAGATAAAAAATCAGTCCGGTAAGTTTTTGAATGAACTGTGGTGAGGGATATCCACCATTTAAGTTTTTGATCCCAGTTGTTGTTGCAAAGCCTTTTTTAACCCATAAACAACGACAAAGTGGTAAATGGATGGTAATCTAATGGTACTAGGCTAGGGTTGTAAGCTTGGATACAAGCTACATTTCCTTGACTTTTAAGTAGATATCTGGATTTAAAAAGGGAATCAGTAGGGTCACATTTTCTTTTGTACTGTCCATAAATGTCGGGAGACCAAGTATTTGTAGAATTGCAGTTTCATCAGAAGAATCTTTCTTTCATTGTGAAGTAATTAGTTGGATTAGAATAAAACTATTTTTTGCCAGAGCCAATTTGATAATCCAGTAAACAGCGACTAAAACTACCTCTAGAATTGTCATTACAGCTTTGTTAATCATTTGCATGACCTTCTCTGATGTTCTCTTTCTTCTCGATTCTGGAAGCATTCGTGGCAAGTCACATTCGCGGCAACTTTTATTTAGAAAAGTATGAAGCCCACAAAAAAAATCGGGGAAATGAGGCTAATTACATAAATGCTTCAAGTGAGAACTTCGGCCTTTAAGGCCATGTGATGATTGGGTCACGTGACCAGATTCATACGTTACCAAAACTTTCTTGTTTCCTGACTTATTTTCCCACAAAGCTCCATATCGAGTTGAAAATTGGAGACAACAGATAAGAAGCACTAAGGAATGTGCATCGGGTCCTAAATTTTATTTATTATTTAAACATTTTTTTTTGTAAATAAGTTTTTTTTGCTTTTTTCACAATAATTGAAATTTAGAAACAGGTCCGCCGTTCTTAGCGCATCTGTTTAATTCTTCCAAATTTTTAACTCCATGTGACCTTTAGAAGCACATTTACCATTGGAGGAGAATAATGATTTTGAAAACAAAATTAAACTTTTAAATTAATTTTATTTGGTTACAATTTATGATTCCGATATTCAATAATTTTTCATAAAATTATGAAAGATATTACAATACTTTGATTAACTTAAAAAACTAAGATATTTCAAGTTTTTGGCTATAATTTCATTTCCTTGTCTGTTAAATTGCTTATGAAAGTTGAAGAATTACATCCTGTGTTAGGCCAATGATTACAACAACTTTATTTTCCAATATTAATGTGAATTTGCAATTAACATCGTAATATTATTCTGTACAAAGACGCAATGATTTACTTATTTTTAATTAAGAAAAAAAATTTAATAAACATTTTCATGAAAACCTGAACTTTTAATTTTTTCGTTTATATGAGAGTAAATGTGTGTACTAAAATGCGGCTTCATGTTTGAAAAGAAAAGTTAGAAACATAAATATTTAAATCTTGTTGAATATATTATAGGAGAACATTTTTATTATCAATTCAAAGAGACTTTATGATTGTCTTTTTTGAAATTTAAATTCTCCGCCATATTTACTACTAATCTTTGCCGCTGCGTGCGGTATTGGAGATTTTTTCTAACCTCAACTTCAATCTGAGTCAACCGAAAAAAATAATATTAAAATAGCAGGACAGCAATTTAATATTTGCGAAGATAGTTTCATTCCTATGGTTAGTGTAATACAGTTAAGTTAATTCGATTTCACTAGCATACAAGTACAAGAATCTTTGATTGAGAATGTCTACTTTTAATAATTTTAGTAAAATGCAGAAATTGAATTTTGAGGTTACAATTTGTATAGCACACTTATTCAGCAAAATTTCAAGTGAATTTCACAAAGTAACGTGTAACATTGATTCTTGAACTGTGTAGACATTATTCTATTTAAAAGAAGAAAATAATAAAACTAATAACTAACTAATCGACTGTCCCGGAGAATATAATCTGTACTTATAGACTACCAAAAACACAGTATATATCAACTATATTCTACGTCAGTTGAATGTCATTTTATTGTTACATAAAGATGCATCCAACACTCTAGTAAAGTTGAATATATTTAATTCACTCTGCTTTGAGAAATCTTAAAGTCAACACCCATAAATGAATCCACAGCTTGTTCATCTCTATATTTTACTATCCGTTGGGCAATCCTAAGAGTCTCTCTTGTTTAATCCCTATTTTCCTATCCAGGTGAATCCATTTCGATCCTTTTTTCAATAATGAGATAACCTTATTTTCTTGAATCCTATTTATTCTATCCAACCGGATTCTGCGCTTATCCGCATCTAGCCTTAGCGAGGCGCGCGCTACTGGAAGTACATCCCTGACTTAGTAACGGCGGGGTCCACTAGGTGGCTGACTGTTGAAGTCAGACACAAGTGAAATCATTTGCACCATCTATAACTGGAGGATTAGCAGACGCCTTTGCAGAATCTAGAGTTCCAACTTCGACTAGTAAGTCGTAAAGCTACGAAATTTTGTCGTTAGGTCCACAAACCCTTGCTGATTTAATGCTATTTTGCTGAAGTTTTAAATTCTAAATATATTATTATTTTCGAAACGGATAAGAATACTACATTTTTAAGTGGATTCAAAGACAGAAATAGATAGGGCCATGGTACCACAAGGGATAGAGTCAGTGATAGAGAAAGATAGACAATTGGCAGTGTAAGGGATAGAGTCCGGGATAGAGTCCGGGATAGAGTCCGGGATATAAAGAGATAGATCTCAGTAGACGCGATGGTTATGGCGTGGAAAGAAAAACATAGAGTTTGTGGGATGCAAAGTCTGCATTTGGAAGGATTGCATTACTCTATCTTTCTCTAACCATTCATGTCTATCTTTTTGAATCTTTTTACATCCAGCAGGGTGGGGTCGACTCGTTGGATAACCTACCAGCTCCACATTTAAATTTATACACGGGACGCGCCTTTCTTATAAAAACCCAAACTGCAAATATATCTTTTATCTGTGCAACATTATGAATATTTCTGGAATCGAATTATATCTATACATGATGATTTGGAAGCATTGCAAGATGAATATCGGATTCTGGCTCGAACGACTGAAAGAATCTGATGCTGTGGTTTTCCTGTTCTGTTAATATGATAATCTCATTGACGTTAAACGTATTTACTTTAACTCTTTCGCAATCTCTATCTTCATAAAAGTCATCGGGTTCAGAACACTCCTGCAATGGAAGCAAAATGTTTGGCTGTTGTGGTCCATGTTGACGGATCAGTCCAATGATGAACCCCGACCTTACTGCTACCTTGTAATACCCATCAACGGCTACCATAAATATTGATTGAAACATGCCGGGTCGTGGCTCAAAAAATTCAAGGTTCAGTCGAAACGGTTCCGGATGAACTGGAACACCATGTCTGGATAACTCTGTAAGAAAAGAACAAAGCCAATGAGAACATACATAATCTCTAGACACTCGCACAGGATCGCCTTCTAAACAAAACCCGGGTGGAAATTTCCAAGTGTTTGTCCAGTTTCAAATTTTCCCCAAACGGAAAATTATTTTATGGCTACAACAGGATTAATATATTAAATATAAATAAAACAAACTCTGTTTCTCATCTTTTCATTACAGCGCTATAGATTTTTGTAATCCAGGTAATGCGCGTTTTGTTTTGTTGTAAAAAAGTTCCAAAAACCGTCCCATTGCATTTTAGAGCAAAATGTTCTGCATCAAAATAAAACTATAGGAAATTCTTAAAAATTTGAGAGCAAAAAAAACTTTCTATCTTCAAGCGGTGACACGTTATGGTCCATCAAAGAATCCGGATGTTTTTTAAAAAGAGGCTAAAAATCCCAACTCTTAAGTTTGTATCGTTACTTTGGAACCTATTAATTTTACTAGAAAAATTTCAAGAGTTGAATTAAAGTAGACGCAATTTCGATTATTTCTAAAAAATGCAATGATCTAGTCCCAATAGGTCATAAGTTATGAAATCTCAAAGTTGACAGCTTTTGACCAATTTTTCAGTGCAAATTACTCGAGTTCGGTTTTTTGGAAAATATTTTATTTTTCGTTAAAGCAACTTAAGTGGTACAAGAGAAAAAGTTGCAGGGCAGGAAATTCTGCGTAATACAAGAAAAAAATAGAATCTTCTCGTCTTCGTCGATTAAGAGTTATGACTTTTTAAAGAAACATCATTCTGAAAATATTTTGATCTATTTAGTGTCAAAAATTTGTTTAAAACAGCGAACGGTAGTTACTTGTGCTACATTTACTCCATGCAGATACTTCGTTGGGTTTTGTTTTTTATATTTATTTTTTAACAATTGTGTAGATAAATACATATACTTGTAGCTAAAATTTTTTTTTAGTTGAAAATTAATTTTTTAAAGGAAAAATTCAACTAATTCAGTTGAGTATTCCATTATTTAAGTTGAAAAATCATCTCCTTAATTTAAAATTAATTTTTTTAAACTGACAGTTAAACCTTTTAATTTTTGTTTAAAAATGTACCTCTTAAATTAAAAATGTACGTATTTTGTTAAAAATTCGTCTTTTCAGGATTAATTGCACTGTT